>BPLR01021265.1:0-156790 GCA_021605095.1 Caerostris extrusa | reverse complement strand
ATTTATGTTTCAATCCTGGCTTTAAATATTATTTTGAATAAGATGAACTTTTTCATATTTCAATCGGAAGCTGTAAATATCATTTCGCAAATCACAAGAAATATTTATATTTCAATCGGAGCTGCAAATATTATTTTAAATCACATGCGATATTTATATTTCACCGCAGCATTAGGGAGGATTATAAGATTAGATCAACTCACGCAACTGTCACTGTAGTAGCGACCTATTTAATATATACTTTCATCCAGAACCGATGCTAGCTATTTGCCATAACGCTCTGTAAATGCCCTAGAATTTAGCGGATAGCCATTACAGTACAAGTATGGGATCAAGTTATCACTCACATTAGGGCCAAACACGCAAGACTTCAGCGTCTGGAGTGATGCCAAATCATTAAAATGTGATATATTTCCTTGTACTATTCTCGTGCACTTTCTGTATACATTAAAACCCTAATTATTATTATGGGAATGTAAATCTTCGTTAAAAGGTTTTGTACTCGGGCCTGAAATGTGTTAGGTGTGAACTGCCAGTGAATTCCAAACCCAATTATTGCACGCCCATTTCATGGTGATTTTCTTGGTTTTGGTTATGCATAATTGTTTTTCTCAGAATCATTGTGCATAATTTTTGCTAACTATAGGTTTTTATGAGAGATTTGACCGTTTCCTTTTTACGTTTCAGAAACACGTACTGAGTGATACTGGCTATAGCGATTCTTTGTAGAATGCAAATGATTTATGGTATGGATTGGTCTTACAAGCCTGTTTTATTACTAACCATATTTCGGAAATGTTAATATTAAATATTATTAAAACATTGTGGATAGATTAGTAATTATGCTTGACTGCTTTTCTACCTGTCATCTAATAATTTTTCTAGTTACAGCCAACAATTTAAAAGTCATAGTTTATTCATATTGATTGAAATCAGTATATTTTCAGAGAGATGTATTGGGGGTATAGAAGTCATGTTTTGTCACGTCACATACATTCATAAATATGCTTTTTTAGTAAAATGATTGTAAATCAGTTGACATCGTTAAATAATCGCTTTACTAAAGCTCGTACATGATAACAATATGTATAAGAAATGAATCTTTTTTATAATATATTATAGTACCATTTTTTCCGACTGAAAAACACTAGTCATTGACCAAAAATTTAGTGAATATAATTTGATCGAATTGACATCAATCATAATGGATGAATTGACATTGTTAAATAATCAGTTAATCATGACATTAAAGTTTATATTTATAAATAATAAGTTGACTCTTTTCTTGCAAAGTAAGACAACTTGTGTATCAATTTGAATGGAAAAACATAATAATAACCGTTATTAAATCTCGATAAACATATGTTTAAATTTATTAATACTACGATTAACTGTTTTGAAAACTGTAAATAAATATCAATATAAATTAGCACTAAAATATTAAAGAATATACAATCTTTTAGCACTTTTTCATAATTTATAAATCACTTTATCATGTTTGATGTTTTTAATAATAAAGTTTATGAGGGTAACGATGTATAATAATCACATAATTTTTTGTCAAAATATTTTTGCATCATCTTTGAATCTTAAATGTGTCGAAGCAAAAAATTAATGGAATAAGAGCAATTTAAAAAACACTAATTAATTTTATTCATAGAACCTATTTTGAAATCATTTCTTTTGATAAATTTACAAGTCATTTTATTCGACAAATAATTTTTTATTATTGTAATACATTGATAAGATGTCTGTGGTATTTTTAAATACCATTGCACTATTAATGATATGTAGAAAATAATTAGTTAATAAGCTTTGTTACATTTATGAAATCCATTTTTTGATAAAGAATCTTCTTTCCTTAAATAAAAAATTATCGAAATTAATAAATCAATTTAATTACTTTAACAGAAGACAATTACAAAAATTTAAAAAATAATTTACATTTTGGAGCCAGACATAAATTGATGTTTTAATTTACTTAACGCTAAATACAGTAAATACAGTACGCTTAAACGCTAAAATACAGTACTGAATTGAAGGAGTGTATTCATATATATTTTAACACAAATGCCGTTTAATATGTGTATTAAACCATCGAAAAATTCTTTTGAAGTTTATCTGTTATGAAAAAAAGATACCTTTTTAAAAAGCTTTACAGTTAACTGACTGAAAAAATTAAATTTAATAGTCTTTTTTTATAAAAAAAACAGACAAAAAGAAACATTTCCAACCAAAAAGAAGTAAAGAAGAATAATTCTTTTCAAACACATTTGAGATTTAGTACCACTAAAAGCTGCATTTTGATTAAATTAACAAAAAAAGTTTCAAAGTTTTTAAAAAAAAGTTATTTTATCGTGGAATCTCGATGTTAGAAAGTTTTACGGACTAAATCATCATAATGTGAGAATGATGTAAACCAGGAATAATTTTAGAATTACCTTTTCCGCATGTAGCGGAAAATGCAATTTCAAACGTATAGATTTTATAATATTCTAATTCTATTCTATTCCTTTTTCTAACTCCAATAAACGTATACAAGACGTGTATAAACGAATTCCCATATTCTCTCTAACTTTCTGTCTTTGAATGGAAAAAACACCCCTGAAAAGCACCCACTTGTCAGCCTGATTCGTATTAATGTATACAAACACATACAAGACATATACAATAAACACATACAAGACATATACAATAAAACACATATAAGATGAAACGCATACAATCACATAAAAGGCGAAACGCATACAAACACATACAAGACGCTTACAATAAACGCATACAGGGTATAGGGGTGAGATCACTATAGATGGGGTACATGGGTGATAGGGGGTAAAATGGTTGTAGATCAATTGACATCTATTAAATAATTCATTTTACTAAAGCATATGCATTATAACAATATTTATAAGAAATTAATCTTGTTCATAATATATTATAGTATCCTACCGAAAACACTGGTCATTGGCCAAAATTTAGTGAAAATAATTGATCGAATTGACATCCATCATAATGGGTGATTTGACATTGATTAATGTTAATTAAAGCCATTAAAGTTAATATTTATAAATAAGTTAAATAACTCTTTTTCTTACAGAGTATGACAATTGTACTGTATGTATCAATTTATAATGAAAAATATAATAATAACCGTTATTAAATATTAATAAACATATTGCGTTTAAATCTATTAATACTGCGATTAACTGTATTGAAAATTGTAAATAAATATCAACTGAAATTAGCATTACAAATATTGAAGGGTATACGTTCTTTTTTAGTCCTTTTATAAATTATGAAAGTACTTTCGCATATATGTTGAGAGATTATTTTTAATAATGTATTAATTTATATTGAAAAAATATAATAATAGTTGCCGTTAAATCTTCATAAACATTATATGTTTAAATTTAATAATATTGCGATTTACTATATTGAAGATTGTAAATAATCATTAATTGAAATTAGCATTAAAATATTGAAGAGTATGCAATTGTTTTAGCTCTTTTTATAATTTATAAGAGATATTTAGCAAAAAAATGTTGAAGATGGTATTAATAATAAAAAAATAATGGGGTAACTATGTATAATAATCACTTTAATGTCAAAATGTTTTGGTAATTCATCTTTTTGAATCTTAAATGTGTCGAAGCATAAATTAATAGAATCGGGCGACTTAAAAACGCAAATTAATTAATATTATTCATAGAAGTTGTTTTGAAGTCACTTCTTTGATAAATTAGTAAGAAATTTTTATTCAATAAATATTTTTATTGTAATACATTGGATAAGATGTCTGCGGTATATTTAAATACCATTGCACTATTAATGATATGTGAAAAAAAATAGTTAA
The DNA here is from genome assembly GCA_021605095.1 of Caerostris extrusa. Taxonomy (NCBI): domain Eukaryota; kingdom Metazoa; phylum Arthropoda; class Arachnida; order Araneae; family Araneidae; genus Caerostris; species Caerostris extrusa. Next base: position 152,937 of record BPLR01021265.1, on the reverse strand, counting down.
TAAGCTTGTTACATTTATGAAATCCCTTTTTTGATAAAGAATCTTTTTCCTTAACTGAAAAAATTATCGAAATTAATAATTTTTTTTCAATTTAATTAGTTTAACAGAAGACAATTACAAAATTAAAAAAAATAATTTACTTTTTAAAAACCAGACATAAATTGATGTTTTAATTTACTTAACCCCTTGCAAGCTTAAGCACTAAATACAGTACGGAATCGAAGAGTGCATTCATATTTTTATAGCACAAATGCTTTGTTTAATTTTTTTTCAGTGTAAGCTACCGAAAAATTCTTTTGAAGTTTATCTGTTATAAAAGACACTTTTTAAAAAGCTTTACAGTTAACCCACCGAAAAAAATTAAATTTAACAGTCTCTTCTTTATAAAAAAATGGACATTTCCAACCAAAAGAAGATAAAAATAAAAGATGATATATTTTCAGGATTACTTGATAATTCTTTTTCAAACACATTTGAGATTAAAAAAGGTTTTTTTTACCACTTAAAGCTGCATCTTTTTGTTATAAAATTAACAAAAAAAAGAGTGTTTCCAAAGTTTATAAAAAAAGGGTTATTTTATAGGGAATCTCGTGTTATAGAGTTCCCCAAAGTAAATCATAAATGGCAGAATCGTGTGAATCAGAAATAATTTTATAAACGTATGAGAATATATAATATTCTAATTCTATTTTATTCTTAGATTATATTATATTCTAATTATGACAAACGTATATAAGGCATATAAACGAATCCCCATATTCTCTCTAAATTTTGTTTGTATGGAAAACAACAACTGAGCACCCACTTGTCTTTCTGACCTCGTGTTAACGCATATAAACACATACAAGACGAAACGCATACAAAGAAACATATTAAATGCATAAACACATGCAAGACCTATACAATAAACTCCTACAAGACATATAAACGAATACCCACATTCTGTATAAATTCTTCTTGTATGGAAACAAAATACCGGAATGCATCCACTTGTCGATCCTGACTCGTATTAAACGCGTAGAAAAACATACAAGACGTAGACAATAAACGCATACAAGATCTATGCAATAAACGCGTACAGGACATGCATACGAATTCCCATATTCTCATAAGCTCTGTTCGGTTGTTAAAGCAGTGATTATAAAACTGTCCAAGGTGATTTAAACTTGTACCCCTCTTGTTAAATCTGCTTGTTAATTTTGATTTTTTTTCTGTTGAATAATCGGTGTGCCAATGTTTTATTAATGTACACCATGAATCATTGATCAGACAGATATCGCCAACGTTACTCTATAACAGTTATTAATTAGATAAATATCGCCAAAGTTACTGTACTGTACATACAGTCATTAACACAGATAGATATCGCAAACGTGACCTTACAGCAATCATTAACTAGATAGATATCGCCACTTGAATAATAGTAGTACCTCAGTGTGCTTTATAATGAAAACGTTTAAAAAGTAACAAGGATTGTTATTATTTAACTCATTGTCTTGAAAAACTTCCATTGAATTGAATGGAAAACCTAATCCCATATAAGCACATGAAAATGTTATAGTTTATCTCGGGATGAATCAAGAGATTAATGGGTAATTGACACTTCAGTTATTTTCCCTTTTATAACATTGCTTCAAATAATTATCGAGTATGATGTTTATTCAATAAAGAAGCAAAATAACGAAAGTGACTTTAAATGGAGTCAGACTTCTACCTACGGGGTGCATTATCGCGACAGATACTATCTCCTTCCCTCTTTCCATGAGTACACGCGAGCTCATGGACTTAGTGTAGATGTTATTATCGACCAAGTGGGATACGAAAAAACAAGATAATCTGGCACAATCAGTATAGAGTCTATTCATTTCTGAACTAATCGACTCGTTTCATAACACAGATGCAGACCTTTGATTTCATTCTCTGAACTCTAGATGGATCAGTAATCTGACAGAAAAAAGTAGGTTTAATATTACTTCTATTTTATATATTTCGAAATGTAATGTGATCTTACCCTCAAATATATATATATTTTATATGTAATCCATTATAATACGCCATGCTAAGCTGCCCCGACCTGCTCAATAGGAATAGCTATAGTTCTTTATAGAAGGAGAGTTAATGCTTTGTTACCTCTTTCACTTTATACTGTTGATAACAGTTCAAACTTTTACTAATGATAAATGGCTGAGAATCTGGTTGCATCGGTGATTGTTTCACACGACTGGGCAGTCGGGCACGGCCAACGGGCCGCTTGGGGTTCACAATAAGATGAACAGAGCACCGGGCAAAGTCACCTGCTGAAATAGATAAATCCCAAAATTAAAATAAATTCCTGTGTCATGTTGTGTAAAATAAGTTGTAGGGTTAATGTGCGGCTGCATTTTATATAGAATCAGTTCAAATAGACAAAACAGGGACCAAGTACTGAAGGGCATGAGCGTGAGCTGAGGTGGCCTGACGTAACCTCTATTTAGGCAGAAGCTGAGATGCTGAAGAGCACCATCCTGCATAATCCCAAACCATAATAAAATATTGTAGATTAAACATGAAAAATGTTTTTGTCTGTGTACACTTATTCCAAATATGACAAAATGGACCGCTTGTTGGATGGTGGAAAGCATTTTAAAACCAAAAATACACTTATGTGGTTTCAAATCAGGTCTCTATGGGAACTGAGATAATGCAAACGTCAGTCACTTATGGAGATATGGCATGTTTCATGATGCTAGAGACGACAAATACCCTCCTAAATAGGGTTGTAAAAAATATTTGTAAGTTCAAATCTCTTCTGCAATTCGTTTTAGTCCATTTCTTTACAAACATATTTGAATATAAATCTAAAATAAAAACTATACACTAGATTTAACACAAACATTTTTACAACCCTATTTTAGGAGGGGTGACTCCCTTTGAATCGTCAACCAGATCAGTAGCAGACATCCTCATAGTACAATGAAACTTTTAAGAGAAAGCCAACTATCACCCACGCATATCTCCATAAGTGACTATTTTTAAAGTTTGCATTATCTCTGATTCCTTAAGGGACTATTTTGGTTTAAGTTTGCATTAACTGAACTCCATAAGTTATTATTTTGGTTTTTAAAGTATTGGTTTTACATTATCTCAATACTTGATTATTTTTTACAATCATATTTAGAATATAAATCACAATAAAAAAAAAACTGTACAAGATGATTTAGAAATACAATATTTTTACAAACCTATTTTAGCCCATATAATTTAATTTAGGATTACTTTTATTTTAGGATGGGTTACTTCAGCAGCATGTCGACCGATCGCCACTACTGCATCAGTATTACAATCCAAAGCTTTAAGAGAAACCAACTGCTGCACACTCCAAGCTCCATAAGTGACTATTTTTGGCTTAAAGTTTGTATTATCTCAATACTTGGTCCATTTCTTTACAATCATGTTTACAGTTCCCAATTCTATAGTAAAACTCTGTACACGATTATTTAACCTACAACTATTTTTTACAACACTATTTTAGGAATTTTATTTTAATTTTTAGGATTACAATCCCTATTTCAGGATGGGTGACTTCCTAAAGATCGTCACCCGATCGTCGCAATTCATCAATATACAACGAAACTTTTAAGAGAAACCAGCTACCCATACTCCTAGCTCCATAAGTGACTACGTTGGTTTAAGGTTTGCGTTATCTCAATGCTGGTCCATTCTCTACAATCTTTACTTAAATGGCATTCAGCAAATTTATAATGTGAAAACCAGTCCTCTTGCAGGTGATACAGCACTCTCACCTCAGGTTCATGAAAACCATTTTTATCATTAAGTAAAAAGTTTGAGACTTTCATGTTAATCAACTTGAACAATAAATTGAAGAATTCAATTAAACGTTGAGAAAACTAAAAAGCAGTAAACTTTAATACTCCTTCATAAGAATTTAGTAATAAATCCTATTGGTGATTAGGGCGGCTAAATATTTGGGTGAGATTTTAGATCTTAAAAATTGAGATATTACATTATAATGGATTACACTAAAATATATATAAACTATTCTATTATAAGATATACTACTATATATTACACATAAAATAACATTATCATTTACTCACATTTAACTATTAACTACTATGTACTTGGAACTATTATGTCCTACCATCCTATTAACTATCTAACACACTTATTTTTAGGAACTCTACTATGTCCTTGGAAAATAAAAACTCATTTATCTTGCTTATTTGACAAAATTATGTCCCAGCTTGCATATGCAGGGTCTGTTTGGGGATCTACTGCTCCGTCGCATTTCAAGATCATGCAAAAGAGACTTAAAAATAAATTCACATATGTTTTCTAAATGCCCTGCTGTTTCCGAAATAATTATCAGACTTCTTTCCCTCCCGAGATGTTACAATTTGCTTACAAAATTTGCACAAAATTTTTATAGCTCCATTCCCAATATTAATAATTCAGTTTTGTATGTATCTAAGCAAAATTATTACGACATTTCATATCTCAAAAACAAGCCAGAGTTATCCTTGCACTGTTCTGAATATTCATTAGCGTTTCGATATCCTCTTTTCCAAATTAAATGATTCAGTTACTCCGCTGATTCACAATTTCCCCTCTTCAGTAGTTTTTGTTTCTATTGTTTAAAATTTTTATTACCTTTATTTTTTTCTTTAATTTTATTCCTTGCTTAAAAATTATAATAATTATTAAAAAAATTATATATATACATATATTTTTTATTAATTAAAAAATTAATAAGTTAATTTTTATTAAATTAGATATATAAATGGGGACTATATATAGCTCTCTGGCGCCCAGTATATACATTTTACTCCTTTTCTTTCCTGTATGTCCTGGTCTAATATGACTTCTCTCTTTTTCCCAAGACTGGGATAATGTTTACTTAGGCTGACATTCTCTCCTCCGTCGACTTGACAAATCGTCGTCAAAGTTTGCATTATCATTTCATAAAGATAGTTATTAAAAGTTACGGATTTTATATTAACAAAATATTTTCAAAAATCTTGCAGACAAATTTTTTATACTACCTGGTTTTAAAAATGGGTGTTTTTTGAAAAATATTCACTGGAATATTGAACCTGTTTTCAACATCTAAAAAAACTGCATCATACTATTAGATAATACTTAATCATGGCTCATTAGCTAAGGTAGTTAATGGTTGTAATATGGTTTGTTATTAACTTTCATAAAATAAAACAAGTAATGTAAAAAAAAAAAAAAATTTAAGTCAATTCCTACTTTTTTTCACTCTATTGCAGAAAGTCCTTTATAAATAATTTTCATTCATTTTTTTTTTTTAAATTTATCTGGCACCCTCTATTGGTAGATATATACAACTTAAATCTAAGCCAATACTAAAAGTAAATAAATAAATTCAATTACTGAATTAATATTTGAAAAAAAAACTGTATTAATATCCAGTGTCATCCACTACAAGTTCAAAAAAATATATTTGAACTTGAGTGAGGACGAAAATAAAAGTATTTTTGGTTAACGATTGGAAATTTGAACAAGATATATATAGGAGAGTGTAAGCTGTACTAATAGAAGGAATTGAAAAAATACTTTTAAGAAAAGTGTTTTTACGAATTTAGAACAATGATATCTGCTGATTTTAACTGAGCGAAACATTCAGCTTTAGTGGCTATTTTTTTTCACAAAGGAACAATAATCAATTTAAGAAATTTATTGAATAGCTTACAATTAGAAAAATGCTTGCATTATAACAATATTAAAAATTTTTTTCCCTTTGGATGCCTCATGTCTTTGTGCCGCAAGGTCAAGGACAAAAGAAATTACATTTTTATCCTTTATCATGACTCGTTTACGCGGGTTCATGGATTTGGTCTAGATGTTGTTGTCGACCCAGTAGGAAAAGAAACAACAACAAGAATTTTTATTGCTAAAAATCTCATAAGAAATTTAAAAAACGTGATCAAGTCGCGTTGTCTGAATATGTCACGTTGCAAAAAACATGTTCTATATTTTCAAACACTAATTGGACAAGTTATAAAAAAGGAACCACTCCGAGTCAATTAATATCGAAATTCATTGCCGTATATTTCATTGTAAAACTTAAGAAAAAAATCTCAGGTTTTGGCATTTTAAAACAATAAATGATTTTTAATATTCTTATTGAATTTGAAGTAAAATCGAATAATTACGTATGTCTTGGAAAGAAAATTATCTTTAGAAAAAAAGAAATCTTTTAAATAAGAGGGTATTTTATTTATTTTAAAAATATCTTATATAGAGAAAATCAATATAAAAATAACAATTTAAATATATGTAAGGAAATACGTTTGGTATGCACGCTTCATTCTTTAAAAACAAACCATAGTGTAAAAAAATAGTACCAAAAGGGCAACACTACCTCACGAAATTGATTTAAAACTAATTGTAAAAGAAATTAAAATTCTGTGAATTGATTTTCAAATGACAAGGTAAAGTAGATGAAGTGAATCCAAGTGACCAAGTATTCTGCTCGGTCACACAGGCTTCGAGTGAGAAATACACTACGTAAAAAGTAGAAGGACACTTGATTTTGTAACAATAACTGAAAAAATATTTTATTTTTACTAACATTTTTTTAGAAACATTTTACAAATATTTTAAAAATACAATTTTAACATGAGAATTATGATATTCAAACATAAAATATTAATGGCAACAAAAATAGTTTCTCTTTTTTTGAAACTTTGTAAAAAAAAAAGTAGAAGGACAGCATTATAATGAATGAAAAAATAGTGATTTTAATAAGGAATGTTCTTCCCATTGGCATTTATAACTTCAAATATTCTGTTTGGATGTGAATTGTATAGAGATTGAACTTCTGTTTGGCAAAAATTGTCCCACGAGTCATTCAATGCTTCTCGAAGCTGAGTTAGCGAATCAAATTGCCTTACATCAGTATAAACTCGACGAACTAGCATTGGTCAGATGTTTTCCACTATATTAAGGTCAGGACTTTGGCTGGCCATGGTAAACATCCACATTATTTGTTAGGAACCAATTTTTGACTCCAGTCACGGTGTGAATGGAAGCTCCGTCTTGCTGAAACTTCCACTCTTCACCCCCAAGTCAGAGCCATAAGGAAGAAGCTTCTGAATTCAGCACTTGAATGTAGTCTGTATGTTTTTGCCTACCATTTAAGAAAACCAGACTTGTCCTTCCTCCGTATCCAACAGCCAACCAAACCATTAAACTCCCTCTCCCATTTGTCGTGTGAATAGTATTCGTCTTCATTCCCCAGACAATGCCAATAGTGCTGATATCCGTCTGACCGTCTAAGTTAAATTTCTTTTCATCGGAAAATATCACAGAAGTCCATTCTGTAGTCCAGGACATGTGCTCCTTAGCCCACGCTAAACGGTTATCAATGTGAGCTTGTGTCCACTTAGGATGATGTTTTCTTTTTTTGAAAATGAATTTTTTAGATCTTTTAATATAGTTGTTTGTTTCGAACTGTTGTTTCGACACATGATTAAGTCCTGCTTGATTTCTTGCCTTTGAAACATTTCCTTTGTTCTTCTTAAGCACACGAACAAGTTTTCTTTCATCACGTGGTGTTAACTTTTCGGTCTACCAGTCTTCTTTTCTTTCCATTTTTATAAGGATTTCTGACAAAGTTTGAAACTGTATTGGGGCTCACCTGCAACAATCGACAATCTCTCTGACACCTTTACCATCATTTTGATATGCGGAAATTTGGCCTTTTTGAAAATCGTTTAAAGGTATTCCTTTAGGCATTTTTGAGAAGCAAGAAACAGCGTAACTTTTAAACAAATTAGATTTTTTTGACAGAAAAGGATAAAACAAAGTACAAAATCACTATTTAACTAAAGAACAACTCACTAAATTAAATATATTAGCAAAGTGTCCTTCTACTTTCTTTACGCATCGGAAATTATATATACTAATTTTATTATTAATATTAGTGGTAGGCGTTTAATTTTTGCCTAAAATGAAAAAGGGTCATTAAACTCAATCTGCATAAATATCTGGTAGTTAGGAGAAAATAAGAGATATTAATTGGCAAAAACACTGTCCTTCTATTTTTTTTAAGCAGTGTAGTACCATGAATGTTTATAATGATTCGAATCCACTTTAAACCATAGGTCCCTGTCTAATATAACTGTAGAGCGTAGGGCATAGAGCTGGAAATACTACTCCGTAAAAATAAAAACATCTCCTGTCTCGAAATCTACAAGTAGGCAGACGGCCTTGGCCGTGGGACTGTTGCACGAATGAAGAAGAAAAAAAGTAGTATATTTTACTTCGTGATAATTTTTTAATAGCAAATGTGATTTTTTTTTTTAATTTTCAAGGATTATTTAGATTATATAATCATTCATTTCAATCATTCATTCCATCATTTAGATTATATAATTATATATCATTCATGTTCGAGATACTGACTGCATAATTTGATTAGTAATTTATCGTTATTGGTTTTTCATCCGAATGTTCATGTACGTTTTTTACGTAACGCAAATATTTTATTAGTTTCATTCTAATACTAAAAGGTATTATTAAGACTCCAGGTCAGCATAATTAGTTTATATATTTTTGTAATTTATATATACAAAACTCCTTTCAAATGATCGGTTTCAACAATAGAAAAATATTATGATTAACAATTATGTATTAATTTTACAAATATTTGCCACGATATTGCCATGCAGTAGCGAACTCATGGCTATTTTTATTTATAAATATTTTCTCTTTTTTTAAATATAAAGTTTTTTTAATCCCTTATTGTGAATACATGACTATGGGGAGGGAATTAACCATTGTTAAATGCATGTTATTTATTGTTAGATAATGTCATTCATCATCATCATCATTGGTGCATCAGCTGCAAGGTGGGTCAAGGCCGTCTGTCTACTGGCAGATACCGAAACATGAGATGTTACGGGGTAGGGTTGTCAGCCCAATGCTCTATAGTCGTATTAGACCGTAACCTACGGCTTAAAAGGGATTCCCTCATCATCATCATCATAATTGGCGCAACAGCCCCATGGTAGCCAAGGCCGTCTGCCTACTGGCAGATTTCAAAACATGGCATGGTTTTTTTTTTACGGTGTAGGGTTGTCGGCACTATGCCCAACGCTCTGCAGTCATGTTAGACTGGGACCTACAGTTTAAAGTGGATTCCGAACCACTACAAACATCCACGGCACCGCTGGGACTCGAACCCACAACGTGTGGTGCCGAGCGCTAGCCACTCGGCCATTCAGGCCCCAAAAGGGATTCCTATCCTTTATAAACATTCATGGCACGGTTGGGACTCAAGCCCGAAACCTGTAACACCAAGCGCAAGAACATTAAGTCACTTGGCCATCAGGCCCATTCTATCATTTTTTAATTAAAGTTAATTCAAAAGGGTTAAGTTTGAATTTCATAATTGTAACATAATGTCGTACGAATCGTGTAATGGATTTTAATTACAAAATAATTGTATTCAGTTAACAGCAATAAATTAGAATATATGTTAACTGGATAATTCATAAAAGTATTTACGTTCAATAAATATTGCAGAAAGATTATTGTACTAAATTGTGTTAAAAATATTTTTCTGTCTATTTTTTTTCATTTCAGATGATGATTACAGTGTAAATTTGCATTTGTATTCCTAAGAACTTTGTTCTGAAATTATGCTTAGAAATTCACTTTTTTTTGAAGTAAGAATCCATTTTTCAATTCTGTATTGTCACATTCCCGAAACTAAAAATATAGTCTTAATCTGTTATATATTGTCTTAATCTGTTGTTGACTTTATTAATATCATACTGTCAATCTCTTGAAAATAATGAATTAACATTAAACCATGCATATTATCTTGCACTGAGAGGTCATTGTTCAGTTATCTTTCTATTTTTTTTTCTAAAATCGTGATGCAAAAAGTTTTGCAATGACCTTTTTGGAAAAAAAGAGTGAATGAATTTTCCTTCTTGAAAAGATGATCTCTGAAGAAAAGAAGGAAAACGATGAATAAAATAAATGCATAGAAGGTAATAAATATTTAACTTTTCAAGATTTAACGTTTTTACCTCACAATTTTAATCTTTCCCGGATTCTAACAAGCGTTTTGTACTTGAATTTAATATTTATCATCGAGTTCTCGTGAAGTACTTAAATAAATTAAATTTAATCTTGATTTGATAAGTATCAGCGTTTAGCATTTCAGTCTTTGTTGAAAGGACTAATAAATAAATATATTCCTTTTAAGTAACTATTAAATAAATCTTTTGTTTTTCAAAATAATGAAGTAATAAATTAACCAAATAAAGGAAATATTTAATATTTATAATAAGTTTTAAACTTTTTGGTTGTTTTATTGTTATTATTATTTTTGGCTAAAATCGTAATTTGTTGAATAGTAAATAATGAAATTCAATTAAAAGCTTCTAGTTAACTTATAAAAATTGTTAATGCATGAATTTAAAGAAATATAAAATGAAAGATCCATTATTAGTTAAGGAGGTAATAAATTAACATTATACTAACATTAAATTAACATTGAAACATTAAATAATATTGAATTAAATTAACATTTTATTTTGTCTAAAATCGTAATCTGTTAAAAAAGAAATAATGAAGTTCAATTAAAAGTTTCTAGTTAACTAACAAAAATTTTAATGCATGAATTTAAAAAGGGGTGTAAAATTCAAAATAAAAAGATCTACTATTAGTTAAGGAGAAACATTTTACATTCATTTTTATGATGGAAATTAACAATTAACATTATACTAACATTAAATTAACATTGAAACATTAAATAACATTGAATTAAATTAACATTATATTTTTGTCTAAAATCGTAATTTGTTCAATAGGAAATAAGGAAGTTCAATTAAAAGCTTCTAGTTGACTGATAAAAAATGTTAATGTAGGAATTTAAAGAAATGTAAAAAAAATATTCAAAATAAAAGATCCATTATTAGTTAAGGAGGAACATTTTACATTCAGTTTTATGATGGAAATTAACAATTAACATTATACTAACATTTAATTAACATTGAAACATTAAATAACATTGAATTAAATTAACATTATATTTTGTCTAAAATCGTAATTTGTTCAATAGGAAATAAGGAAGTTCAATTAAAAGCTTCTAGTTGACTGATAAAAAATGTTAATGTAGGAATTTAAAATATGTAAAAAAAAATATTCAAAATAAAATATCCATTATTAGTTAAGGAGAAACATTTTACATTCATTTTTATGATGGAAATTAACAATTAACATTATACTAACATTAAATTAACATTGAAACATTAAATAACATTATACTAACATTAAATTAACATTGAAACATTAAATAACATTGAATTAAATTAACATTATATTTTGTCTAAAATCGTAATTTGTTCAATAGGAAATAAGGAAGTTCAATTAAAAGCTTCTAGTTGACTGATAAAAAATGTTAATGTAGGAATTTAAAGAAATGTAAAAAAAATATTCAAAATAAAAGATCCATTATTAGTTAAGGAGGAACATTTTACATTCAGTTTTATGATGGAAATTAACAATTAACATTATACTAACATTAAATTAACATTGAAACATTAAATAACATTGAATTAAATTAACATTTTATTTTATCTAAAATCGTAATCTGTTAAAAAAAGAAATAATGAAGTTCAATTAAAAGTTTCTAGTTAACTAACAAAAAATTTTAATGCATGAATTTCAAGGGGTGTAAAAATTCAAAATAAAAGATCTAATTAGTTAAGGAGAAACATTTTACATTCATTTTTATGATGGAAATTAACAATTAACATTATACTAACATTAAATTAACATTGAAACATTAAATAACATTGAATTAAATTAACATTATATTTTGTCTAAAATCGTAATTTGTTCAATAGAAATAAGGAAGTTCAATTAAAAGCTTCTATTTGACTGATAAAAAATGTTAATGTAGGAATTTAAAGAAATGTAAAAAAAAAATATTCAAAATAAAAGATCCATTATTAGTTAAGAGAAACATTTTACATTCATTTTTATGATGGAAATTAACAATTAACATTATACTAACATTAAATTAACATTGAAACATTAAATAACATTGAATTAAATTAACATTATATTTTGTCTAAAATCGTAATTTGTTCAATAGGAAATAAGGAAGTTCAATTAAAAGCTTCTAGTTGACTGATAAAAATGTTAATGTAGGAATTTAAAGAAATGTAAAAAAAATATTCAAAATAAAAGATCCATTATTAGTTAAGGAAACATTTTACATTCAGTTTTATGATGGAAATTAACAATTAACATTATACTAACATTAAATTAACATTGAAACATTAAATAACATTGAATTAAATTAACATTATATTTGCCTAAAATCGTAATTTGTTCAATAGGAAATAAGGAAGTTCAATTAAAAGCTTCTAGTTGACTGATAAAAAAATGTTAATGTAGGAATTTAAAGATATGTAAAAAAATATTCAAAATAAAAATATCCATTATTAGTTAAGGAGAAACATTTTACATTCATTTTTATGATGGAAATTAACAATTAACATTATACTAACATTAAATTAACATTGAAACATTAAATAACATTATACTAACATTAAATTAACATTGAAACATTAAATAATATTGAATTAAATTAACATTATATTTTGTCTAAAATCGTAATTTGTTCAATAGGAAATAAGGAAGTTCAATTAAAAGCTTCTAGTTGACTGATAAAAAATGTTAATGTAGGAATTTAAAGAAATGTAAAAAAAAATATTCAAAATAAAAGATCCGTTATTAGTTAAGGGAGGAACATTTTACATTCAGTTTTATGATGGAAATTAACAATTAACATTATACTAACATTAAATTAACATTGAAACATTAAATAACATTGAATTAAATTAACATTTTATTTTATCTAAAAATCGTAATCTGTTAAAAAAAAAAGAAATAATGAAGTTCAATTAAAAGTTTCTAGTTAACTAACAAAAAATTTTAATGCATGAATTTCAAGGTGTAAAAAAATTCAAAATAAAAGATCTACTATTAGTTAAGGAGAAACATTTTACATTCATTTTTATGATGGAAATTAACAATTAACATTATACTAACATTAAATTAACATTGAAACATTAAATAACATTGAATTAAATTAACATTATATTTTTGTCTAAAATCGTAATTTGTTCAATAGGAAATAAGGAAGTTCAATTAAAAGCTTCTAGTTGACTGATAAAAAATGTTAATGTAGGAATTTAAAGAAATGTAAAAAAAAATATTCAAAATAAAAGATCCATTATTAGTTAAGGAGGAACATTTTACATTCAGTTTTATGATGGAAATTAACAATTAACATTATACTAACATTAAATTAACATTGAAACATTAAATAACATTGAATTAAATTAACATTATATTTTGTCTAAAATCGTAATTTGTTCAATAGGAAATAAGGAAGTTCAATTAAAAGCTTCTAGTTGACTGATAAAAAATGTTAATGTAGGAATTTAAAGAAATGTAAAAAAAAAATATTCAAAATAAAAGATCCATTATTAGTTAAGGAGGAACATTTTACATTCAGTTTTATGATGGAAATTAACAATTAACATTATACTAACATTAAATTAACATTGAAACATTAAATAACATTGAACTAAATTAACATTATATTTTGCCTAAAAAATCGTAATTTGTTCAATAGGAAATAAGGAAGTTCAATTAAAAGCTTCTAGTTGACTGATAAAAAATGTTAATGTAGGAATTTAAAGAAATGTAAAAAAAATATTCAAAATAAAAGATCCATTATTAGTTAAGGAGGAACATTTTACATTCAGTTTTTATGATGGAAATTAACAATTAACATTATACTAACATTAAATTAACATTGAAACATTAAATAACATTGAATTAAATTAACATTATATTTTGTCTAAAATCGTAATTTGTTCAATAGGAAATAAGGAAGTTCAATTAAAAGCTTCTAGTTGACTGATAAAAATGTTAATGTAGGAATTTAAAGAAATGTAAAAAAAAATATTCAAAATAAAAGATCCATTATTAGTTAAGGAGGAACATTTTACATTCAGTTTTATGATGGAAATTAACAATTAACATTATACTAACATTAAATTAACATTGAAACATTAAATAACATTGAATTAAATTAACATTATATTTTGCCTAAAATCGTAATTTGTTCAATAGGAAATAAGGAAGTTCAATTAAAAGCTTCTAGTTGACTGATAAAAAATGTTAATGTAGGAATTTAAAGAAATGTAAAAAAAAATATTCAAAATAAAAAAGATCCATTATTAGTTAAGGAGGAACAATTTACATTCGGTTTTACGCTGCAAATTTGGCCAAAGCATCGTTAATGATGAGGAAGGTCTCAGATTCCATACATACTTTTTAAGTATGAAAAATATTCAAAGAGTTAAAATTTAAATATAATAACAGGTTTATTACTAGAAGAAAAGAACCTTAAATAGACAATGTAATCCACGCTATCTCTAACTTAAAACTTTTAGATACATTCAACATTAATGTCCTTAGTGTAAATATTCTTCTTCTTTTACTTGCACTACGGGCCAAGGTCGTCTCAACAAGTTTCCTCTAGAGACGCCGCAGTCTAGTGTAAGTGTTACTAATGTAAATATTTATGCATATATCACAAAATCCTTTCTAGTAATAAAGAAATTCAACATTGAATATAATGTAAAGATTAAGATTAGGCAATAAAAACTCTAAACTAAAGCAATACCCATACAACTGGTTATAAAGTAGTTAAAAGTCATTAATGGTGACGTATATCACTGTTACACGTGTGAGCTAAATATCAAATGCACATTACTACCCACAAATAGAAATTTTTATATAGATATCGTGTTTGCTCGGAATTTCAGCAAATTAATTTGACAAAATTATGTAACATATTGTTTTTAGTGTTGAAATTAAATTTAAAATAATTAAATAAGAAGAATATATAATTGATACATTATTTTCAGAAACAGAAAATAATAATTCATTCTCTTTTTTAAGTATTAAATTCATAGATAAATGTTTTATATGTTAGTACTTTTCGAAACTTATTCAAAAGTCTATGAATGAGATGCAAATCTATTTGATTCAATTTCAACCAAATCAGTACATTTTCGAATGTTTCATACATTTTTAAAAGATCAATTAATAGAAATGAAACAAATATGAATATATATTTTATTCACGTTTAAATATACTAGTATTATTACTTTTTTTATGTAATTTAAGTAGCTATTAAAAATACAATAAAGTAGCATTGTATTTTATTTGTAAATAGATATTTTGGAATCTTCTTTTTTGAAATTTTTTCAAAGAAATAAACAATATTCATTTATTTATTTTTTTGAAATTTATTTTTCAGGATCGATCTGGTGATCAAAATGCAGTATGAGAGTTAGAAATGAAACGAAATCAATTTTTTAATTTTTATTTCTAAAAAAAAACTGCAAAAAGTAATTAATAGATTTATTCATAATTAATGAAGTTTAAAAACTATAAACTGATCTCTTAAAAAAAGCTTTTCGAGAAGTTTATTAAATTTAACCTGCAGATCGAACAAGATCACTAATTAAGTTACATTTTAATTAAATTAGTTTTAATCAAATAATATTTTAGACCATCGGGTAAACAAAAAATTATTATTAAAATCTTAAAATACTTTAAAGTTTAAAAAATGCATATACTTTCTCAAGTTTAAATATCGATAGTAAGCATCCACCATACCTTCCCGAGAAAAACTATATAACCAACGGTAAGAGTTCAAAGTTAAAAGATCTTTCTTTCAAGATCGGATTGACTTACGCTAGACTTTGGTTTTGCACGTTTTTCTTGTTTTCTGCCCCTCCATTCGACCTTAGAGTGAGAAAAAAGGGGAGGGACAGACGAGTGAAGAGTTCCAGGCAGTATGGAGGGTAGAAATACCTTTACGATGATTTTGTAAATAATTGTTATATAATTTCGTTTTGTGTGTTATGCGTTGCAGTTGTGCAGTGCTGTCTTTGTAATTTTGATAAATACGGAAGATAAACATCGAGGTTATTATTTTAAAAATAATTTTGCTTTTATTCATGAACAACACACCTGTCCGGCCGAAAATCGAATCAAGTAGCCATTGGTTTAACTAAAAATCTACTAAATATCTTCAAAAGAATCCGTTTACTATTCTTAAATATCATATCTATAAATATAAAATTAACAGAAATTCGTAATTTAGTCCTTCGTCACATTAACTTACTTTTTGCAATCGTATTTTTGCTTAACATTACAAAAATCTACTAAATAATTCAAATTTGCACATGCATTCATATTCCAACATCTTATTCAAAAGATGGTCCAAAACGTGACATAAAAGTAGAATTTGCGTAGAATTTAGCCTTCATTTGTTTTTCCTCGTTTATTTATGAAAGATTATCGTAAAAATTCTAAACAAATTATCTAATTGAAAGATTTTGTCATGATGATCTTTATAAAAATACTAGTGTTGTTAAAAGCGAAATTAAAAGTTAAGAACTATACTCAAGTCTTCCAAAAATACCTCTTACGCATTACAGTTTTAAAACAAAAAAAAACTAAAATTACACTATTTAAATGTAATGTAAAATCGATATACGACGGAAGTAAGTATGAGGATAATCTGTGATATATCAAAAATAAAAACGATAATCAAACCACTATTAACGTCAAAAAATATCAAAATCAAAGTCTCAACAAACAAGCTGCACATTTTCGTACCGAATGACTTTCTCGAAAACTATAATATTGGCGTCATTGTATGACCGTCCATCATCATTAGTAGATCGTGTTGGAAATACGAATTATTTAAAGGGCATTTATCTGGGGCTAGTGAATTTTAACATTCTTCAAAAATTACTATGGCAAATTTTAATTAAAAAATATGAAATCAAAAAGTTATCAGTCAATATTTTTTATTTAGCCACGATTCGCAGGTACCATACAATTTACCCGTTAAAACGCCCATAAAATTTAAAAAGTTTAATGTAAGAACAAAAGTATAACTGTAATCTTAAACAAACAAAGAAAGAAGTATCACTAAATCATATCCAGGCATTAAATTATGTTCATCAGTTATCATTCAATACTGAAAAAAAAAAAAAAATTAAATATATATATAGCCAAACGATTTTATTAAAAAGCAGGTGAGAGAAACTTAATAAAAAGTACGAGAAAATTTTTTTAAAAATATTAAAAAATAAAAAGTTCTAAAATTCTATTCTATTATTCTAAACGATTTTATAAAAGCAGGTGAAAGAAATTTAAATAAACCAATAAGAATACCTCATGGAAAAATTTAAAAAAAAAAATTAATAAACCAATAAGAAACGGTGAAAATGGTCCAGGACGTCTCTCTCCAGAACCCACACTCCCCAAAACAATACCCATACGTTTTATGAAATAGAAGGATGTATTATTGAAAGCGTAATATAACCTGCAACTATATCTAAACTCTAAGGTTAATTACATTTTTAACAAAATTTAGAATTATGACAAAGGGTTTAAAATAAGATTCATTAACTAGATATGACTTCTGTTACGTCGCAACCAGGTCCCCCTGCTTAGGGAGGGTCAACGCCCTATGTCCAGAAAAAACATCCTGTCTGTGGGGGTGTCTGGCAGGGGTGAGCTGACGGGAGAGAGAAAGAATGTAAGAAGAGGCAGTTGAACTTCTGCAACCAAAGAGAAAGGTTGTGTGGCAGTCTATCTTCGAGTTTGATGGCTGCATAAACTAAAGGAGTTGAAACTCAGAAACCAAAGAGAAAGGTTGTGTGGCAGTGCATCTTCGAGCTTGATGGCTGCATAAGTAAGAGTTCAATAAGTGTAACCAACGAGAAAGGTTGCGTGTGGCAGTCCATCTTCGAGCTTGATGGCTGCCTAATTAAAGGAGATTAATTAATTTATACAGTCCACGTTTTTTACTTGAGTTTATTTTGTGATTGAGCTATCGAACAACTTCTATGATAATAAAGATTTTCTTTAATAAACGTATTCTAAATTAACTAATTGTTATGTATATATATTTCACAATGATTTCTAATTCAACTTAATTTTTTTGTGTGCTGAAACTAACAGAGGAAAGTTTGTGAAATAATAACAGAATTATAAGTAAATAATGCTCTAGACCTTTATTTCTAAACAAAATAACAACTATAAAATAATTTTGTATTTATTCTCCTATTTATCCTATTTTTCCAATTAGGAATAAAATATGATTACCATCTTCCTGAAGAAAAAGGCTTTTTCATAGAGTGCTAAAATAGCAGTAAAAATTTCTTAAAGGAAATAAAAATCAGATAAGTCACAACAACTAATTAGCCTTCATAATAAATTGCCCTACTCATCAAGTAAGTTGTAGAAGTAAGAATATATTTTTTTCTTTTATGAACTCATTATACCGTTCTAGATTATCCTGGAAATCTCAACTACCTGCAATTAATTATGAGAACAAGCGTGATTTTATTGTGCAACCTTAAAAGCTCATTGATTACGGACGTACTTAAGCCTTCTAAAATTAAATACATCGTCATTTCATTTTTCTCTTATATGAACTGCTTATAGGCGTTCGTCAGGCTGAGTCTGTTTATGACTTACTATTCTGCGATTCGAAAATAGAACCATTGATATCACAGGTAAGGGATAAACTTGCAGCTATATTATTTAATTATTTCATAAAAAATGTAATACAATAGTCTTTTTCTAATATTTTTGTCTACAATTATAGTACTGTGCCCAAAAAGTAAAAACAATTCTTTTTTTCAAAAACTCTTTATTTATTCTTCAGAAATTTATTTCATCGCCTTCAATTCAATCTCCTCGGACACAATGCACTTGTGCCAACTTTTTTTCCAATCCTCAATGTATGCTAAAAAATCATCGGCAAGGATGCCTTCAAAGCGCGTGGCGATTCACGTTGAATCTCTTGAATCGTGAGCTTCGTCGGTTGAGGTGGAGGGTCGACCAGCGGACTCTTCGTGTTCAAAGCATTCCCTGCCTTCTTTGAACTGTTTATACCACTTCTAAACATTTCTTTCCGATATAGGAATGCTCACCGAATGTCTTTTGCAACATTCTCTATGTTTCTGCAAACAAAATTAAATGCAAGTTCTTTGCTCAATGAATTAAGACATTTCAAAAATCGCTGGAATCAGTTTTAGCGTCTCACAAAGCCAAGCGTAACTCAAACACTAATGAATATCTTGACGTTAAATTTCACACAGATGTCGAAGACAGTGTCAGCAACCTAAAAGAAAATTCCATAAGCCCCGGGAATTTTAAATTGAACATTGGTCTTACTTTTTGGACACAGTAATATGTACCATGTGTGTACTTGCATATGATTACTTTTATGCTTACCTGGAGACTGAAAAATTCAATAGATTCTGTTATTTGCTTTCTGCTATTATTAAACATTAAAAAATATTGAAAAAGTGGATTGCACGTGTAATTTATTTTCGGATTATTTTGCACTTTTATAGATGACATAAATATTTACCTTTTATTCTTGTTTTGGCCAAGCCTGTGCTCAAGAATTCAGCAGTTGCAGTCACGAATTATCAAATATTTTTTTATGGGAATGGTAATTAAAGTGAGGCATTTCTCTTGTCTTCAAATAAGCAGAAATGTCGGGAAAATTTGATTTTTAATACGTTGGAGTTTAATACGTTGTGTGGATTCTTGATAAAACTGGATACCTGGCCTCTTTTTTAAAGTTGGCTTTATTTCGTTCCTATTTAGATAATAAAAAATGTGGCTTTTGTTGTTTAGCCATATACAGAAGAGATAACTATGAAATAAAGGATATTCTAGCACGTTATAGCTTTATATAACCCTATTCTCAAAATCATATAAATTAGAAGACATTTTTTGCTGTTGCTTTTACCACAGACACTATGTTAATTCTTATATACTTGTAATCGTGCAATACACAAGTGCACGTCCTTTTATATATGATTATATTATTTAATATATATTGATTGAGAAATGATTTAAATTATGTTTAAATAATGTTTTTTAATTTCAAACTTATAAGTAATTATATTAGAACTGAAGTATTGATATAATTATAAAAAGTATTTTTAAAAATGAAAAAATTATATAAAGATAATAAATGAATTGCATAAAGATAATAAATGAATTTTTAACGATGTTATTAAAGATGAATTTTTTAATAATTAATTTTGTAACGAATTACATAAAGATAATAAATGAATTATATAATAAATGAATTTTTGCATTAATCACATTATCATTGAATTACATATTAGAGAGTTTTTTGCATACCGTATTTTGGACGTCCGTTAGCTTTTTCTCCTTAGCGCGCATGCTCATAGGAAACATTATTACAGATACGCATGCGCAATTTCCTATGAGCATGCGCGATAGGGAAAAAAGCTAACGGACGTCCAAAAATACAGTATGCAAAAACTTCTCTAATAAATGAATTTTTAACGATGTTTAAATGAAGCTATTAGAGTTTTTGCATACCGTACTTTAAAAATACGGTAATTTTTTTCCCTAGCGCGCATGCTCATAGGAAACATTATTACAGATACGCATGCGCAATTTCCTATGAGCATGCGCTAGAGAGAAAAATTACCGTATTTTTAAAGTACGGCTCATAAACACTCTATTATTTAAACAACGTTAAAAAAAAAGTAGTAATATTGTTTTTAAAATTATTTATCGTAATAGTTGTGCCTCCAACGTTATTTATCCCCTTTATTTTAGGCACGGAAAATACTTAAAAAAGATCCTTTAATTCATCATGCCAATTGTTGATGATATTTCTGCTTAGTAATCTGAAACTACGAAGGGCATGGAAAGTGCGGTAACTTTAACGGTAGACGGCAAAGTTTACCGTCCTTTCTAGAAGCCACCTTTGTCAGCCGAAGACCTGCGGGTGGCCAAAGAAGAACTCAATGAAACTCCAGAGACGAGAAATGCTTGCCTGACGCAGCTCAAAGAAATGCTGAGCAGTAGGTGGTTGTATTTATGGCGAAATTTTTTATCTGGTTGATAAAAAACAATCTCTTTTAATAGAATGCTACTAAATCTGACGCTAAGAAAGCAGCGTGTGTAAAAATAAATTAAAATGTCAGTGAAATTATTTAAAACTTAACGGAGATATTCCTTACTTCATTTTGGAATTAGATACATAGATTAAAAAATATGATTAATGCTTATTTAAAAAAAAATTGTGTGACAAATAGCAAATGATACCATATATATGTATCTAACCATAAATTAATTGATTTGACCTAATGATACTTTACATCTGAAATCTGACAATCTCTAGATGAATGGCCCAACGAACATCTCAAACAAGAGTCTCATCTAGATCCAACTGAGATACTCTCTGCTCTTTTGAAATTTCCTCAATCAAATATCACAAAATTTTTAACTGTAGCAAACCAAGTTACTTTAATTTCCTTAATATCCCATACAAAAGGTAAAAAAACAAGACTAACAATCAGGTTGACTAGATACTTCAAAACAAGAACTTAAAATAAGAATTTTTCCTTCTTCAAAGCCTCAACAGCTTCATAGTGGACCAAGGCAGGGGCAGATTCTAAAACATGAGATGCTTTCTTTTTATGGGGGGGTAAGGTTGCCAGCATTACGCTCAACGACAAGGATCTACGGTTTTAAAGTGAATTCCGAACCACTACAAACATCCATAGCACCACCGGGACTCGTAAAGCCTGGGCACCGAACGCCAGAGCTGTCACGCGGCCATCAGACTCTTAAAAAAACATGTTAATATTTGAAATCATTTTTAATGATTCAGAGACATCTTTGATTACATTTGTTAACTCTAATTTGAACATAATATTTAGGGTGTTGGGAATTAGTTAAAAGAATTTCTCAAACCGAATAATTTCACACAATTAATGTTTATTTGAAAATATTAAAACAGTTTAATTACAGGAAAATTATTCATAAGCAATAGTTAAGAAGTTCTTATTTTAAAAGCGTCATTATTATATCAATAAAAATGTTAATAAGATAAATGATTAAATTAATATTCAGTCATCTGATAAGAAAAAATTTTTTTTTAAGATTCTAAGCCATTTTAAAAATCAATATCGTCATTTTAAACGTTCTTCATTATCCTGTTAGTCAGCTAGCCATTTTACTTTTATTTACGAGATGAATTTTAATTACTCTATATAAATTATTCAAATCGATTTATAAAATGTATTTTATAAATATTGAAAAGCAGTTAGCTTCCTGGATCTTGAAGGTCGAGTGACTAGCGCTCTGGCTCTCAGTGCCACAGAGTTCGAGTCCCGAAACCACTACAAACATCCGTGCCATGGATGTTTGTAGTGGTTCGAAATCCACTTTAAACCATAGATCCCAACCTAAAATATGACTGTAGGGCGTTGGGAGTAAAGCTGACAACACTACCCGATGAAACGAAAACATCTCCTGTCTAGAAATATGCCAATAGGCAGACGGTCTTGGCCCACCATGGAACTGTTCCGCCTACGAAGAAGTTAGCTTCATCAAGAGAAAATGCGTTCATTCTGAACTAAAAACTAAACTAAAAAAACATGCAAAAACAATTCATTACGTAATCTTTAGAATATTAACAGAAAACGATAGAAATTATACAAAAATATTGTAGAAACTATACAAATATTGCATTAAAAAACTCATGCACCTATCAAATAAAATGGCATTGCTACGTATATAGAAACTTTGTGTTATCGCATTGTTTGATTGTGGGTCGAGCATAATTACTATTTTTGTAACAAACTCATTATTCAGTGAATATTGAAAAGCAGTTAGCTTCAACAATAATAGTGAAAAAAGATTAAGTAAATTAAAAAATAAAACATATGGAATCAATTGATTACATAATATTCGAATATTAATGTTTTCCTCTCAGAGAAAAGAATAGAAACTACGTAAAAAAACAATGTAGAAACTATACAAATGTTGCATTTAAAAAATCATGCATCTAGTAAATAAAATGGCATTGCTTTGTATGCAGTAGCATTATGCTTTCGCATTGTTTGCTTGTGGGCTGAGTATTATTACTATTCATTTTGTAACAAAAAAATTCATTGTTCAGTTACTAAAAAACTCGGTTTTTTTTTTTCTCGAAATATCTTTATAAACATATATAGACAAGTTTTATAACATATATACACAGTCCAGTCACATTTATGTGACCACCACCTACTTTCGACGTCAACGTGAAATAACCAATCACAAAAGGCAGGTGGCAGCCCATTGCAGTGGAGTGTATATAAAGAACTCCACTGAATACCACTACCACACTAAAAGCCAGAATATACAAGAGTGTATATTCTGGCTTTTGACAGGTGGTCACATTAATGTGACTGAACTGTGTAGTTTTATAACATA
Source organism: Caerostris extrusa (assembly GCA_021605095.1). Lineage (NCBI taxonomy): Eukaryota > Metazoa > Arthropoda > Arachnida > Araneae > Araneidae > Caerostris > Caerostris extrusa. Next base: position 129,516 of record BPLR01021265.1, on the reverse strand, counting down.
CAAGTTTTATAAATATGTAACATATATAGTCTTTATAGACAAGTTTTCTACCGTCTCTCAACAGAACAAAGAGTTCACATCTCGAACCGACGACGACTTCCTGCTACGATTCTTGAGGTGCAGAAAATTCGATTGCAAAAAAGCCCTAAAGATGTTACGAGAACACTACAAATTCCGAAAACTGCATCCAGGTGTATATCTGTCGCCAACTGCCGTTGAAGAAGCTTTTAAGGCTATGCATATTTAATTACCTGCCTCATCGAGATCATAAAGGAAAGAATTATTTGCGTAGTTAGATTCGGTAAGTTCTTACAATCATTATCTCTGAGAAAAGCCTATGTGCTTTCAAGATAGTATAATGTTAAAATATATCAATCTTCTAATAATACAATAATGACAAACAAATCTAAAGACTCAGCCATTACAAAGAATAAAATTGATTTGCATTTATAAAGTAATTTTAATATGTTTGTTGTAATTTTACTTATCTATTGGCAATACTAATTTAGGTATGTATTATAAATGTGCCAGTTAGACTCATTTAAGTGTAACATATAAGAAGAAAATTGATGTAGGGCAAATATTTTGATCTGACAAAAAATTAAACACATAACACGTTTAGCAACGATACAATTATAACTTGTAAGGAATTTAAAAATCATCAGATAAGGTATTTAAGACCATATAATATAATATTCAATTAATTAGATAGTGCCAAAACAGAGTTGTTGGAAAATAAAACATTAATCTATACAAAATTTGTTGTTGTCTTATATCACTTGGTCGACAGCAACATTTAAACAAAGTCCATGAACTTTTAATAGTGGTGACGGAATAAAAATTCATCATATTATATTATCTTTCGACTGAATCATATCCTGCTTACATATACTATTATCTGTCGTGATGTATCATATCCTGTTAACATGTACTGTTATCTTCCACATTTACAAAAAATCATATTTTTATGTTTTTATACATTATGTTGACCTAGGTAATGATGAGTCATTGTCACAAACATTCGTTTAGGGGTTATAATTTAACCACATAATCGAATCTTAAGAGTGTTTGAAGATGACTTGGATTGTCAAATCTCATTTCATCGAATGAGGATGAAGAGACAGTCCCGGAGGAATGTTTTCCGGCTGAAAATATAAAATCAAGTATTATCATCAACACTACAACCAGAAAATTTACAAACACTAAGCCAATTTTTGTTGTGATATATTACTAAGAAACCTACGTCTATTTGAAATCATCAGTAGTCTTTTACCTTCCAAAGGAATATCTATACTCATTAAATGGTTTTAATATTTTTAGTTGATTGACGTTGGCAATGGTCTCAAAATAATAAATTATAGTTTTAAAAAAACTAAAAACACGCTTTTAGAGTTAATCAAACTAAAAAGTATAAAACATTTTTTAACATAAGAATAAAATGACTGACGTGAAAATGAATGTCACTGTTCTAAAAGCGTGGGGTGCTTTGTGACATTTTTAAAATAACTCTGCATTTCGGAATGAAACTAGTGAAAAATTATAACGATTGATATCGAGCACCCCACGCTTTTATAACAGTGACATTCATTTTCTCGTCAGTATGTTAACAATTATTTGTTACTCTTTAGTTTGATTAACTCTAAAAGCGTGTTTTATATTGTTTTTAAACTATAACATTTAAATGAGGTCCCGATACGGAGAACTGGAACTATAATTCTTACAATAATTTAATTGTGAGTAAAACAAAGGCTAAATACAAATATGTTGAGCCAGCCAGGATTCGAACAGGGAATCTCCAGAACCTGAGTCAGGCGCGTTATCCGTTGTGCCACTGTCCCACGTAGGTACTTTCATTCTGCATGATTTAAATTGCTCTTCATAAGTTAAAATAAAATCCTAATCCTGGCGATCTTAATCATGATGAGATAATAAACTTATCAAAATATTTTTATAATATCGTCGGTCATGATAAGTCTACAACATTTAAATTAAATCTGATCGCTTAAAGTATAGGAAAACTCTCGAGCCCAAGAGTCAGTTACAAACAAACAAACAAACAAACGTATACAAGTGAAACTAATAAAAACGTATTAAAAACTCGTATGCTCGCAGTGGATTGTAAAAATTCAACTCATTCTCAAAAATTCAACCAAACCAAACGCACTCTGTATTACATTTCTTTCTCGTTCAAGCATGCTCACGGCCATGCAGACGAGGAAGTTTATAATTCCTCTGGCGCCAACTTACACTTCTATTTTTTTTTTTTTTTTTTTTTCTTTCTAGTGAATATATGCATTTAATTAATATTTTGGATTATTAAAATTATTTCAGTTTATCAGGATGTATGAAAAAATATGACCAACAATTTTGTTTGATAGTCAGCATACCTTATTTTAACTCATCGTTGCATACTAAAATTTATAATACATCTTCAACATTTTGTATTTATTATAAATACAAAATGTTATTATCAAATGTAACATTTTGCATTCATTATAAATTAATAAATCGTTTAGTTTATCCTGTGGAAGCTTATAATTTTTTTTTCTCTTTGTTATAGACAGATGGGATGTTGACAAAATCTCATACGAAGATTTTATAGCTGCAGGAAATTTGATGGGTGAATATGCATTAGATAACAACCCTGTGACTCAGGTTAATGGATTCATCGCCATTTGGGATTATAAAGGTTTTAATGTCAGGCACTTCAAATTATTCTGTTCCCTGCGAAACACCTTAATGCTAGTGAATCTTTTGCAGGTATGTTTCATTTCAATCTTATGTGGCCTAATTTTTTTCAATAATAATATAACATCAGAAAGAATTTAAAGCTATTTTTAGCAATAGTTTCTATGTGCAAAAAATAGTAGCTTGTTAAAAAAAAAAAAAAAAAGCTTTTTATTTAAAATATGATGATAAATTAAAAATTACTAATCCAATATATTATAGTATTATTAATCCTATGTCAGTAATACTATACCAGTTTCAAACTGAATTAAATTATATATTTGGGTCTTATGAAATTATATATCTCTTTAAATTTGAAGAATCAAATGTGAGAAGCAATAATAGAATTCATTTATTTAATTTAGTACTTATTTATTTATTTATTATTTATTTCAATATTTTCCATTTTGTTTACTATTTTTTGTTTTAAATTGCAGAAACTACTTATGTACCTAATAAAATATTGTTCATTTTATTTGTTAATAATTTTAACTTTTAATATTATTTTTGAAAATCCACAAAAATATGCAAAGAGGATTTCGTAAATACCGATATTAATCTCAGCATTTTTTTTTTCTCATTAATTATAATACTTCAAATTTAAAATCAATTTAAATTAAATTTAATAAACTTACAAAAATTAGTAAATTTCTTTAATCAATAACTTTTATTGTGGGTGAAGAAAAAATATTACTTTATTGAAATTTTTAATTAAATTTTAACTGTGATTAAGTCTCAGATATTTTTGATTTTAAAATACAATATATAAGTGTTTGTCTAGTTGTTAATTTGCCTTCTTTGACTGTCAAAAAAAAAATTAGTGAAATTCTTCAATTTCTTTATCTACTACTGTACCAAAAAGTAAGACCAATTATTTTTTTTCAAAAACTCATCATTTATTCTTCCAAATTTATTTCATTGCCTTCAAAGTAATCCCCTCGGACACAATGCACTTATGACAACTTTTTTTTTTTCCAATCCTCAATGCATACCAAAAATCATCGGCGAGGTATCGCCTTCAAAACGCGAGCCGATTCAAATTGAATCTCTTCAATCGACTCAAAAACGGTGTCCTCGGGTGGTGTTTTGAGTTATAAGAGAATAGTCAAAGAAGTCGCACGGTGTGAATACGGTGTTGTGGAAAGACACGAGTTTCCTTTATGGCGAAAACGTCACGAAGAATCAATACAATATGAGCTGGCGCAATCAGTGTTTTTGGTGCCAATCGAGATTTGACGCGTTTGAGGCCCAAAATGGAATGGACCGATCCTTTCGAAATTCCAACAACATCAGCAAGGTCTCTAATTGTAAATCGATGGTTTTCCAAGCACCAAATCTTTAATTTTTGCACCCGAGCTTCGTCGGTTGAGGTTGATTGCTGAATGAGGGGCTCCTCGTCTTCAACGCGTTCTCTGCCTTCTTTGAACTGTTTTTACCACTTCTAAACATTTTTTTCTGATATAGGAATACTCATCGAAAGCCTCCTGCAACATTTTATACGTTTCCAAACAAAATTTAATGCAAGTTCTTGTTTAATTAATTCAAACATTTCAAAGATCGCAAGAATCAGTTTTAGCGTCTCACAAAGCCAATCGTAACTCAAGCACTAATGAATATTTTGATGTCACATTTTACACAGATGTCAAGGACAGTGCCAGCAACCTAAAACAAAATTGAAATTCCATAAGCCCTGGCAATTTAAATAGAAAATTGGACTTACTTTTTGGACACAGTAGTATCTCATGCTTATTTTTCTTTTGATAAAATATATTAAAACCTGATACTCTTCAAAAAATTCAATAAAAAAGCAGAAAAATTGTGATTATGAAATTTCTATTCATTGGAACGTATTTAATTTGTCAAAAAACATTAATTAGACAGTGCTTCACAAATAAGGCTCAAAAGGATAAGAATAGGCATATTATCTTGGAAAAAAAAAAAAAAAATGAGTTCAATACGTAATCAACTTCAATATGGAGTTCGATCACGCTTAACAACTATACAGATGTGACAGAGATATTACATGCTCAAAACAAAAACAAACAACAACTCACAGCAATAGTATTTAGCTATTTACTCGACAACGTTCATATCAGTTAACAGATAACTATTGTATCAAAGCCGTTCAAAAAAGCATGACAGGTTCCAAAATGCAGATTAAATGCGATAATACATCTCCTTAAACATGTTCAATCGGATTGAAGAACGGAGAACGTTTTGAGAATCGATACCTATAATAGTTTTCTTAAAAAGAAAATTCTCCACCAATCGAGCTCTCTGAAGTGTAGCTTTAATAGGTGTGCAGAATTTTTGCGTCGATATGGGACAATGGATGAAACATGGCTCCATCATTTCACACCGGAGTCCAATCGACAATCAGCCGAGTGGACTGCACGTGATGAACCTACTCCAAAGCATGTAAAGAAGACGCAAAAGTCGGCTGGCAAGGTTATAGCATCAATATTTTAGGATACGCATGGTATAATATTCATTGACTATCTTAAAAGGGAAAAACCATAAACAGCGACTTTTACGTAGCGTTATTGGAGCGTTTGAAAGACGAAATCGCGGAAAAACGGCCTCATTTGAAGAAGTGTTGTTTCATCAAGACAATGCATCGTGTCACAAATTAATTAAAACGATGGCAAAATTGCATGAGTTGGGCTTCAATTGCTCCCGCATTCACCATATTCTCAGATCTCGCCCCCAGCGACTTTTTCCTGTTCTCAGACCTCAAGAGGATGCTCGCTGGACAGAAATTTCGAGCCGATGAAGAAGTAATCGCCGAAATTGAAGCCTATTTTGAAGCTAATGACAAATCGTACTATAAAAATGGTATCGAAAAATTGTATGGCCGCTATAATCGCTGTATCACCCTCGAAGGCAATTATATTGAATAATAAAATCAAATTCTATCAAAAAAATATCTGGCCCGCTTCTATTCGATCAATGGCTCACCGTTGTAATTCTTCAGATAAATGATGTTAAATTTTCGTATCTAAAACATTGGTATCTCGAAATTTCACTGCACTCTTTTTACTTGCCTAAACTAGAGATGCTTTTAAGGCTGTTTTCTATCACATGTCTACTAACATTAAATTACAGAAGTTCCACTAGTTTCAAATCATATTCTACTGCAGTGTTACTTTTTATGTACACTGCATTATTTGTAATTAAGTTTACAATCATGAAACTGCAATTTTTCTGATATTTCCTTAACTTTTAGAAAGTATAATTTATATCTCCCAAAATATTTTGTAATTTGTATTTCCAAAAAAAATATTTCTTTAGCTTTTTGAAAAGCTTGATTATATTAACTATAATCATTGGAAAATAAGCCCTTAAGATATAAAGGCAGAGGAACAGAGATATTAAAAACACTTTTATTTTTAATTTGTTGAAGTATACAAAAGAAATTTTAAATAATTTTACATGCATACTATATAGTGATTTCAGTTGATATTTATGATAACAAATGTCTCGAATCGTCCATTCACTTAAGATACTTTTTTTTTTTGCTGGCTTCATTTACTACAGGCATTTTTGTTATTCTAATCATGCTAAACCATATTGAAATGTTTGTAGTTTTATAAATATTTTTATATTGCTATAATTTTACAGTTCCGATAAAAGACAAATTATAAACAAACTATATAATGTTTCCAAATGACATACTTTTCACTGAGAACATATTCTTATTTTAAAGGATCGCTTTCCAGGAAGATTCAAGACAGCATACTGTGTAAATTGTCCTTATTTGGTACATACCATCTGGAATTTTATTTTTCTCTGCTGAAAGAAAAATTCAGAAAAAGGGTAAGAATAAAACCTTTCTTCATTAAATATTTTATAATAGCAACTTACTGAAAGGAATTTATAATCTGGAATCAGTTATTTAGCCTTGTATTATGTCATATGTCATATATGCATATATATATTCAAACAACATAAGAATGAAAAGCAGTTTTAAGTCAATACAGCACAATCAGCATTTCTTTGTGAAGGAAAGAAAATATTATAAAGCAAACTCAAATTGAAAAAGGGTTAAAAAAGTCATATATTCACATAATATATAAAGCAAATATATAAAGTGGGCTGAATGGTTGAGTGGCTAGCGCTCTGGCGCTCGGTACCACAGGTTTCGGGTTCGAGTCCCGGCGGTGCCATGAATGTTTGTAGTGGTTCGGAATCCACTTTAAGCCGTATGTTCCGGTCTCATATGATTGTATAGCATCACGGAGCAAAAGTCAGACTTCTACCTACGGGTGCTCCTTCACAACAGAAGCTGCCTCCTTCCCTTTAACCATGAGTCCATAAGGGTTCGTGGGCTTGGACTTGATTAGGTATCTACCAAGTGGGATAAGTAACAACACCATATATAAAAGTCATATATACAGTATAATATTCACAAACTTAAAGGTCTTTTCTAAAACTAGCTCTATGAAGAACTAAATAGATACCAAGGCATTTCAAGTGGCATTTAATAGGTTTCTACTCTTTGGACGATGAGTTTCAAAAGTCTCTAACGTCCTTCTCCAATACGATGAAAAACAAGATTTATATTTTATTCCTTTCTAATATAAATTCAGTGGAATATTAGCATTTATAGTTAGGTAGATAGATAAATTATAAAGCAATTGTTTCATTAATTTCTTGCAACCCGTCATTAATGGTAACACTGTACCAATATGGATATATATAGATATACACTCAAGAGCCAAAACATTATGACCACCTGTCAATAACGAGTTGGCCCACCCGCGGCGCGCAACACAGCTTCAACCCGCCTTGGCATGAATTAATACCACCACTTAATACCAGTTAAATACTACTTCCACCTGATCACGTGCCTTCCACGTCATCCAGGCGAGTTCATTGCAAAATGTAGGGGTGGTCATAATGTTTTGGCTCTTGAGTGTATAAAGAGAGATATTATGGTACATGAAATATCTATGGTATCATTCAAAAATTCCTGTTTAAGCAGATACTGAAATATTTCAAAGTGCAGATATGTTTTATTTCTCTTTTAATGCATATTTTATTTATTAAAATTTAATTTTTTTTTCTTTCAGATTAAGATACTTTCATCTATCGAGCAGTTACATGAACATTTAGATCAAAGTATTCTTCCTGAAGAATATGGAGGAACCCTAGAAATACCTGACACAAAAGAAATCGCGCAGCGTATCATGGATAAAGAAAAAAATTATAGAATTTAACTACAAGTTCGGATTTTGAATTTTCAGAAGAAGCACTAGAATCTATTATATAGCTTGTAAAAATATGGCATGTATTATATATGTATGTATATATATCATGTATTATATTATGTATGTATTATATAGCATGTTAAAGCCAAACAAGTATGTGTATTTCTCTCAAGATGATTAGCAATGTATTTATTTTCATAATTAATAATTAATGACATTTTTATGAAAATAGCATTAAAAAATCCGAAAATGAGAGGAATAATACCATACCCATGTTAAAGCATTAATTTCATTTTGAATTTAATTTTAAGAACATTTAAATAGATCTTTACTGCTTATTCACAGATACCTCAAAATATAATAATACACTATTTGCATTCCCATAAAAAAAAAAAAAAATTTTCACAAATACAATTAAAGCTATTTTCTTACCATTAATCTAGAATACATTTCTTCAAGCTTCTTATTTGATTCTTCTTCATCATTGCCGCAACAACCCCATAATGGGACAAGGCCGTCTGCCTACTGGCAGATTTCGAGACAGGGTTGTCTTTTTTTACGGGTAGGGTTAATCAACCCTCCGCCTAACTCTCTACAGTCATATTAGACCCGGGACCTACGGCTTAAAGTGGATTCGAACCACTACAAATATCTATGGTACCGCCGACTCGAGCCCGAACTTGTGGCACCAGGGCTCCAGTTCTTATTTGATTACACACGTTAAAAGATTTTGTGTTTCCATTTCATAAGTGTATAAACTCTTTTTGTATTCAATATAAATTAAGTAATAAAAATTAACAATTTATTGTGAAAATTATTGTTTTTATATAATTTCTTTAATTTATTTTCTTATTTTTTTATAATAAAATATTTATCTAATTAGTTTGCTTTCAAGTACTATAGATCTGTATTTTTAAATTTGTCTTTAAAAAATTATTATTTAAATTATAATTTATTTAAATTTATTTTTATTTAAATTAATTTAAATTATTAGAAAAAATATTATTTAAATTTGACTTTCGAAACTTTCTTTTGTTTGGTTTAGTTGACGCATAAATTATAATAATAATAGCTACCAAAATTGTTTAAAAATTTATTGATAGTATAAATATTTTTGAAATTTGTATTCCTTATGTACAATTACCATAATTTACTTCCCATAAGCCGCAGCGCTTATAATAATACATAGGCATAATTTATGTACTAAAAATATGTATCGTATAATACTGCCTTTCCTTTAACGTAACAGGTGGACTGAAAGTTCATAGGCTGACACATACATGGCGCTACTAGTATTAAATCAAATGATTTTTAGTTAGTCCTAACCTTCAAAAGACACGTGCATAAATTTGACAGATGTTGCTCTATTAGTATGTGAGTTATAGCATTTTTAGTGAAGTTATAGCATTTTTAGTGTTCATCAGGTGCTGTCCACTCCGGCTGACTGTCGATTGGACTGCGGTGTGAAATGAGGGAGCCATGTTTCATCCATTGTCACATATCGACGCGAAAATTCGGGTTTATTACGATTGAACAGCTCCAAACACTGCTTAGAATCATCAATTCGTTGTTGTTGTTGGTCGATTGTGAGCTCTGCATCTCACCCACTTTGAACAGAGCTTTCGCATATCCAAATATTCATTCACGATATGTCCAACAACGTTCCTTTGATATCTTTTAGGGTCTCAGCTATCTCAATCAACTTCACTTTACGGTTATCAGAAATTATTTTGTGGACTTTTTGATGTTTTCGTCGGTAACAGCCTCTTTGGGGCGTCCACTGCGTGCATCGTCCTCGGTGGTTATTTCGCCTTTAAATTTAGCAAACCACTTCTCTACGGTTGATTTTCTTGTTTGCAAAGTCCGAATAATGTTTTCAAGCCAAGCCTTGGCTTCAATAGTACTTTTTTTTCCTCAAAAAGCAATGCTTTATTACCACACGAAATTTCCTTTTTTATCCATTTTTTTCAAACTAACAAAAGTTGCTTCACTAAAATGCTATAACTCACATACTAATAGTGCAACAGCTGTCAAATTTATACACGTGTCTTTTGAAGGTTACGGCTAACTAAAAATCATATGGATTTAATACTAGTAGCGCCATCTATGTGCAGCCTACGAACATGTCAGCCCAACTGTTATATACTATATACTAATTACTCTATAACAATCATATATTAGTCAAAATCAGTTTTTGTACTCATGGCATAAAATTATCAACTTTTAAGACAAACTTTAAGCTCCAGTTACATACACAAATCTTCTTCAATGACGCAACAGCCCCAACATATATTTATTCCGAAACATATATTTATTTCTATATTTATGTTTAAAAGAATATTTATTTTTTTCTCATTCATTCTGTCAATTTGGGGTTTGTTTGTATGTGTACGTTATTAAAAATTAAGGATATTACGGTATTTTCTTATTATATATGATTTTTGCATATAAAAATTTGCATTTGATGCATATATTTGATATAATATTTGCATTTTTCACCAATAGTAATTAAACTTTACATTTTAACATTTATTCTAATCTGTAAAATTTCAAGTTTACTCAAACGTTTACATTACGTTTTCTCAAACAGTAATAAGCCGTCAAAATATTATTATCGATATAAATAATGTTATTTATAAAAGTAAAAAACGTAAAACCAATATTTTGTATCTGTATATATATATATAGCCTAACACAAAAAAAAAGTTTTCATTTAAGGAGAAATTTTTTTGGTAATATTTGACTCATGAACGCCACTTTATTATGAGGCACTATTTTGGTTCAACGATGTTATCCACTCTAAAGGTTATAGAAGGAGACTTATCTTTGTATTAGCTATTTATATGAAAGAAACACTGAAAAAACCTTATCAGATAACCCAAACCTCTGCGAGACACTCTGACACAATTTCTACCAATTTTATTCATCTTTTAAAGGCGTGTTGAAATGTACCCTTAATGAAATTAGAACTTCTTATCTTGACATTCCTTATTATTTAGAAGCGGATGAGATTGTAAAAATTTTATTACATAGATATATCTGAATCAATCTATATTACGTACACATTATCGCTATAGAATGGTTTTATCAAGTAATCGATAGTGATAATAAAAGAATTGATAAACAATAAAACAGTTTTTTTTTTTGTCTAAACCTGTGAATTTCTAGCAGTGAAAAAAAATAATAAAAATGAGATAGTAATGCAGTCGCGTTATCCCATTAAACAGGTTTTGTTCAATAACATAAAATATTTGCTGTTCAAATTATATGTATGTATCCTTCTGACAGATTACTAACTTTTTTTTTAAGTACAAGAACAAGCATTTCATACCACTATAAGCAGTAAAAAAAGTCACATACACATATTTTAAATTGCGTGGAATTCATTTTAAAAGAAGTTTATTGTGAAATTATAAGTTGCAGTAAAAAGAAGAATATAATATAAAAAATTTGAATATTAATTATTCACTGAGTAAACAGCTATATTTAAGCAAAATGAAGTACATTTCAATTGATAAACATAATTTAAAAATATTTATATATTTATAATTATAAATAGTTTTGTTTTGCTAACTGAAAAATTTATGATTTTAACAACGCTAATAATTGCTATTAAGATAAAATTATGCCAAAATCATGCCTTAATATTCCGATTTTTTTTTCTATTATGTCAAAAAATATTTCAAGATGTTTACGGTGCCGAATTCGAATGATAAAACAATATTAATAAGAAAGAAAGAAAAAGAAGAAATCAGAAAATAACTTACATTTTAATCTGATATACGTATTTTTTTGTTAGATGTGAAAATAATCATTTTATAGTCTGACTAAAATATTTCCTGCATAGCCATATCAAATAAATGAAAAGAACAAAAACAACATCACAAAACACTCTGAAACATTTAATACTTTTCAACTGCCTTTTTGTTCCATGAGCTAAAGTTCTAAAATTAAAAATTTCATTTTCCAATGTGAATTCAAATAACGGTTGCCACAAAACCTTAACTAAATCAACAGCATTAAGAACAAAACATCACAAAACCACAGAAAAATTGTATGGATTCGAGCGACTTTTCGTCGTGAACTAATGTTCTAAATTATATATATATATATATATTTTTTTTTTTTTTTTTTTTTTTTTTTGCAAATTCTGCAACTGTTGTCATAAAATCTTAACCATGTCAACAGCATTAAAAAAGAAAAAACTTTTTGATAATCAAATATAACTTAATAAAAAGTAAAAAATCGTTTTAGTTGTTTGTTTCGTAATTTCACGAGTGGCAACATCGAAAAATGTTTATATTCTGTCTCAGTTGCCGACATACACTGGTGGACAAAATTAAGAGATGGAAAGCATTTTCGCACATTTCTCTAAAAATACCGCACAAAACCTGGACAGTTGATTGCCACATATGGTCACTGTAGCGCTATTGGCCTGAGATAAATTTACGTTTTTTTGTGGGCGTTGCTAAGCCAGCAGGAGGTATAAAAAGTCCGCATCGAGCTGTTCATCTCATTCCAACAACACAGTTGCATATTTTAGTGCATTTTTGAATAATCTTGTTGTTTCTTGCTGGTTTTTAGGTGAAATGAGTGAACATCATCGTTTAGACGAAGGTATGAGGTGGAGAATTGTGGGTAGACTTGAAGCAGGCCAGTCCCAAGCTCAGGTTGCTAGGGAATTGGATATAACACCAAGCGTCATTTCCAATTTGTGGAGTCAATTTAAAACTAGTGGGACAGTATGCAGACGACCAGGACAAGGTCGCCTGAGGGCTACAACGGCCAATGAAGACCGGTATTTGTTCCTTTCAGCTAAGCGCCAGAGGACGGCTACGGCCACTCAATTGTCTAGGGGCCTCGCGGCTGCTAAGGGACATCAATTTCAAGTAAGACAGTTTCCAGGAGACTCCATGAAAGAGGGCTGTATGCCAGGAAGCCCGCTATTTGCATCCCACTCCCTCCCTCCCACAAAAGAGCGTGCAGAATGGTGCAGACAACATCAAAATTGGACACAGCTTCAATGGGCTAATGTTCTCTTCACCGATGAGTCCAGATTCTGTCTACAACCTGATTCTGAACGGTTATTGATATGGAGGGAACCTGGAACCCGATACTATCCTAGCAACATTATCGAAAGGAACCATTATGCTCGTGGAGGAGTCAAGGTTTGGGCAGGGGATCATGCAAGATACCCGCACACCGCTCCATGTGTTTGACAATGGTTCCATGAATGCCCTGAGATACAGGCAGGAGGTCCTAGATCCCTATGTGCGTCTTTTCAGGGGGCGCTGTTGGCCATGAGTTCATTTTTATGGACGACAATGCGCGACCACATAGGGCTCTCATGATTGATGAGTATCTGGAAAGCGAGGATATTCAACGAATGGATTGGCCAGCCAAATCCCTGACCTGAATTCTATTGAGCATGCTTGGGATGCTCTTGGGAGAGCTATTGCGATGGAGCCAACCTCCCCCAAGAACCATTCTGAGTTAAAAATTGCTCTGGTCTAAGAATGGGAGGGTATTCCACAAGCCCTCCTTAACTCCCTTATTAACAGCATGCATACTCATTGTGCATGCTGTCTGTCAGGTGACCATACACCATACTAGAGACAACACACACTGTACAAGCCTCACTTTTATTGTCATCTTTTATCCTTAAGTTCAGACTACATTGGATTTATTGGCAATAGGTCATGCCAGTAAATGGCACTTTCATTTTTGTTTTGCATACTTTATTATCATGGAATAAAAGCTATATCCATACCAAATTTATTTATTTATATTCAGTATTTTTTGAGATATTTGGGAAAATGTCTTCCATCTCTTAATTTTGTCCACCAGTGTACATTATAAAAACAATCTCGGAATAATTTATCAGAATCTGAATAATTTATCGGAATAATTATTTAAAAGAATATATATTTTTGTTCATATTTATTATAAAAATAAATTCTGCAAATGACAATCAAAGTAACAATAAAAAATATATTGTTCGGAAAAAGAATTAACGAATTCCTTTAATTAAAGCATTGTAACCCTAAAGAAATTGGCGGAGCATTGAAAATATTCTGGGTTGTAAGATTAGCAATTTCCTCAGTATTCTAGATTTCAACCTTATCTTCATATACTATGAAGCTATTATATGAAGATAAGGTAGTATGAGTTAACTATGTTTTGATCAACATCCACCTTTTGAAATTTTTGTTATTTTTATTTTATAATTTTTTTAAATAAATTATTCTTTTTTAAAAAAAATGGGCATTTAATTATCTATTAACTCAAAAGGGCATGAGACCACCGCTATATTTCAATATTTTACAATGAAGAAGCTAGTGGACGCTACGCGGCCAAGGATCTCCCGTATTAATCTATAATAATGGTTCACTATGAGCGTATAGTATCCATAGTATCCACTAAATCCTGTTTAGATTATAATGCTCAGAATAAAAATTTTTGTTTAACAAAAAGTAATATATTAAAAATTGATGAATTTTGATTAGAAATCAACAATTTATTTAATACATTTTTGTTTAAAAAAGATTTACCCAAATATACAAACAAATACTTTGAATACTGAGTTGAATGGGAAATGCGATATACATCATTTTATTATTTAAGAAACTTCGCCTTCAAGATATTTTCATTTTAATCTTATAATTTTAGTATCATCGCTTGATAAAAATGATCGTAGCAATATGGATTAAAAATTATGTTTACATAAAGAACAAAAAAATTGAATAGTTTCTTAAGCCATTTTCTTTTTTTCACGAATTCGTCAATATATATTTGATTTATTGTCTAGTCTGATGGAAGGGAGCTTTTATCTTATCCCCTTTAATTGATGCGCATTGAATTAAAATAAAAAAATATTAAATATTTATTAATAAACAAAGTAAAATTCGGCGTAAAAAAAATACATTAAATGTAAACAAAGATAAAAGAGATTTCAGATAATTGTTCACGCAGTTCAATTGTTCAAATTGTTCTTATCACAAAAGACAAATAAGTATTTTTTAGATTTCCGGGCATAATAAATGGTGTATTCGAGTTTGCTGGCCCTTTATATGCTATTGGAATGTATTGAATGAAACATACAATTATAATATACATAATATGAAACATACATACATACATAATATTCAGTCGTTTATATAAATACATACATACATATATGCATATGGAACATACAATTTGAATGTATTTTACTAAATAATAAATTATTTACAATTTTGAGCATATAGATTTATCAACTAATAAATACATAAAATTGTAAAAACTTCGTAAATTTAGATACATAAAATTAGAACAAAACGCTGTAAGGTAATTTCACTCTCATTAGATTTGCATTTTGTTTTCCTAAATTTGTGTTAAATAATTTTGAATTTTATCCACAATACAAAACATTTTTAATATTAATAAATAGTTTGCTATGATTAAACTAAGATATTATTTTACATAGAAAAAAATGACATGATTTGAATTACATTTTAGGAACATTACTTATTTTACATTTATATTGCATTGCATTACATTTTTATATTATAGATAAAGTTTATTTTTTGTTCTAATGCAGCTGGCAAACACTTAGACAGCTTGGTCTTGGATGCCTTAAGGCAAGCACTGCACAGACGTACTCACTTTGCATTGCCCAGGGGGCGTGTGTAACTTGAAGATAAGCCACGGACGCGGAGATATTATAGATAAAGTGAATTACATTATTTGAATTACATTTTAGGTACATTACTTATTTTACATTTATATTACATTTTTTAGATTACATTTTTTTTATATTTATATTTTTTATTTTTATATTTTTTTATATTAATACATTATTATTTTACTTTTTATATTTTATTATATTTACTTTTTTTATGTTACATTTTTATATTACATTTATATTACATTATATTTTTCATATTACAACACATATACACATTATATTGCATTTTTTACATTTGAGATTTTTCCCTTGAAGTGATATTACTAGTTTCTCTTTTATTTAAATTTTTAGAACCTCACATCGATATTAGAAAATGCATTAATAATTTCTTTAAATATGACTTTCTTTTACATTTACTTTTGTTTAATATATATTTATATGAAATTATATATTGTATAAAAAAAAAATTATAATAAATTTAAATATAATCATTAGATTATATTTAAATTTATTATAATTAGTTATTATAATAAATTTAAATATAATCTTAGACACAAGGTTAAATAAATTTTATTACTATTACATTTAAATCTGATGAATAATCTGATGATTCTTTTTCTTAACATAAAAATGAGAATTTAATAGTAGTTTCTTTAGAAATTTCTCGTTAATTTAAGCTCAAAAAGAATAAAATAAATGATCAGGAAACTCGCTACTGTATTTAAAACACAGAATATCTCCTCGTCAACATTTTGAAAATTGCTTTGTTATTTT
Organism: Caerostris extrusa; assembly: GCA_021605095.1. NCBI lineage: Eukaryota > Metazoa > Arthropoda > Arachnida > Araneae > Araneidae > Caerostris > Caerostris extrusa. The sequence goes on along the minus strand of BPLR01021265.1, from coordinate 113,139 downwards.
AGACGTTGAAATAAAAGCCTTTAATTATAGAGACAGTCGTTCAAAATAGGAAAAATTACGTCAGGTAAAAATTTTGTTTATACGAATGGCCTTCTAATCTTTTGACTGTATTCAAATAAAAAATTTTTAAAAACTGTAAACACATAAAATATTTTTATCTATACAATAATCAATCCATTCATATAAACATGTTATAGCAATTTTAAAATTTCTAAATAGTTATTTTTTTATTTTTTTACGTACCTAGCATATTCTGACACGAAAGATTTCTTTAATTTCTTTTTCTTTTAAGGAAAACCAAACCATACATTTTCGTAATTTACATAAAATGATAAGATATTTGGTACATAGGGTAACATTTTTGAAATTCAATAAGATATACATTATTTAATGATCTGCCAAAATCTAAAATATTATAAACAAATAAAATAATTATATTTGTATTCGAATTTTTTTTTTTTTTTTTTTCATAATTAGGAAGTTTTTATGGGCCTAATGGCCGAGTGACTTGCGCTCTGGCGCTCGGTGCCACAGGTTTCCGATTCGAGTCCCGACGGTGTTCCTGGTTGTCTGTAGTGGCTCGGAATCGACTTAAAACCGTATCTCCCACTCAAATATGACTGGAGAGCGTTGTGCGTAAGGCTAACAACTCTACCCCATAAAAAAGAAAACATCTCCTGTCTGAAAATCTGTCTATAGGCAGATAACCTTGGCCCTCCGTGGGGCTATTGTGCCGATAATGATAATGAGGAAGATTTTAATGAATATTTAATTATAACGTTTGTGCTTAATAGACCATTAGGTCATATATATCGATTATATAACAGATGGGCTGAAGGGTTCATAGGCTGACACAAAGATGGCGCTACTAGTATTAAATCCATGTGATTTTTAGTTAGCCCTAACCTTCAAAAAGACGTGTGTATAAATTTCACAGCGGTTGCACTATTAGTATGTGAGTTACGTCATTTTTAGTGAAGTTATAGCATTTTTAGTGTTCATCACGTGCAGTCCACTCGGCTGACTGTCGATTGGACTCCGGTGTGAAATGATGGAGCCATGTTTCATCCATTGTCACGTATCGACGCAAAAATTCGGGTTTATTACGATTGAACAGCTCCAAACACTGCTTAGAATCATCAATTCATTGTTGTTTTGGGTCGATTGTGAGCTCTGCGCGACACCCACTTTGAACAGAGCTTTCGCATATCCAAATATTCATTCACGATATGTCCAACACGTTCCTTTAATATCTTTAGGGTCTCAGCTATCTCAATCAACTTCACTTTACGGTTATCAGAAATTATTTTGTGGCCTTTTTTGATGTTTTTCGTCGGTAACAGCCTCTTTGGGGCGTCCACTGCGTGTATCGTCCACGGTGCTCATTTCGCCTCATTTAAATTTAGCAAACCACTTCTCTACGGTTGATTTTCCTGGTGCAAAGTCCGAATATTGTTTATCAAGCCAAGCCTTGGCTTCAATGGTATTTTTTTTTGCCAAAAAGCAATACTTTATTAACACACGAAATTCCTTTTTATCCATTTTTTCTAACTAACAAAAGTTGTTCACTAAAAAGGCTATAACTCACATACTAATAGTGCCACAGCTGTCAAATTTATACACGTGTCTTTTGAAGGTTAGGGCTAACTAAAAATCATATGGATTTAATACTAGTAGCGCCATCAATGTGTCAGCCTACGAACGTTTAAGCCCACCTGTTATGCAGCAGATACAGCACAAGTCATTCATACAACGCATGCCACACGGTGTCCACATAATACCACCACAACTTGGTACAAACATCCAAAGTTAATATGTTCATATCTTTTTCCATTCTTCATCGAGCTGAAATGAAATGACTTTCTTGCTCAAGGATTCCTATACCTAATCCTGGCATATATAAAGAATATTTCGATTTACCATCTCTTATCGGCTATAGAAGAAAGCTCTCTTAATTCGAAAGCCCTATATACAGGCCCAACCGATCTACTCTCATGTCCATAAATTAAGGATAATTCAGAATCACATAGAAATTGAACTTTAAAATAAAAAAAATTTCACCTGTAGAATTATCACAAACATCTTGAAGAAGAATATGCAAATTACAGGAAACCACCAGATGGCGAGGATAGTACGTCACAATGGCGAGAGTGTAAGAGAGGGGAATATAAGGAATGGTGGCAAAGAAGTAAAATTGTTCACAAGAGCTTTAAAAAGCCTTTCAGTGCAATAACCGCATAGTTATGGCACAAAGGAAGCATTTGGATGATTTTTTACGTGGTAGAATTATCGGACGACTGGAATGTGGACGTACCCAGCTGGAAGTATCCGAGGAACTTGGAATGTCCCAGAGTATCACCTCCAGTCTTTGGCAACGATTCCAAGAAGATGGTAATGTGAGTAGATGTTACAGCACAGGTCGCCCCCGAGTTACAACGCCGAATGACGACCGGTATTTAGCAGTTACTGCCAAAAGAAACAGATGGCGCACAGCATCAGACCTGTCTCGTCAGCTCTCTTCAGCTACCGGTACGACAGTTTCAAGGCAGACCGTGTACAGACGCTTAGGGCACATCGGTCTATATTCTCGTAGGCCTGTCAGATGTGTTCCACTTACCGCAACTCACTGTCGCCTGCGATTAACCTGGAGTAGAGAGCACGCATTGTATACACTGCAACAGTGGTCTGGTGTGATGTTTTCTACGAGTCCAGGTTTAGTTTGCAGTCTGATTCTCACCCGTTACCACCAAGAGAACACCATTGAACGACACCGTTACGGTGGTGCAGGATGGCTCGTTTGGGGAGGAATTATTCTTGGTTCCAGAACTTACCTGCTTGTTCAGAGTGTAACGATGACAGGCCACATCTATCGGGATGTCATTCTGAAACAACATGTACGTTTGTTTCGGGGCGCCATGGGTGCTGAATTTCTGTTTATGGATGACAACGCCCGTCCTCACCGTGCAAACATTGTAGACCAATGCCTTCAATTGGAGGATATCACCCGTATGGATTGGCCAGCATACTCACCGGACTTGAATCCAATAGAGCATGTGTGGGATATGCTTGACCGACGAATTGCAACCCGTCAACCCCCCCACCTGTCAACCGGAACTTCGGAGGGCATTGCTTGATGAGTGGTGTAATATTCCCCAAGATCAGATTGATAATTTGATACTCAGCATGCCTAGGCGTTGCAAGGCCTGTATTGCATCGTCCGGGAGACATACTCCATATTAACCATCATACTAACCATGTTATATTTTTTTTTTTGTAAATAGGTTCTTTTTTGAAATTTGCTCCAGGGAGTAAAAATCGCAATTTTTATTAATTATGTCAAACATATAGCATCTTTTTTGCTCTTTACCTTTTGTTTAATAAATAGACTTTACAAATAAGTCAAATTTGTTTTGCTTCTGTCTCTTTCTTTGCCTGAACTTCATTATCCTTAATTTATGGACATGAGTGTATTTTAATATAATATATAATAACGCAACTTCTTTTTATGAACTTTAAAAGATAATTGGTATGCTTATAATATTTAACCGATTTTTGACAAACGGACTACTCCTTAAAGATTTATACAAAAAAAAATTATACATTTTAAAAAGTATATCAAAGCAGAACCACTGAATGTGTAATATATAACGACAAATCTCTTAATGTAATATATATTAAAAATATTAATTTATATTATTAATATATATTACTTTAATATATATATATATTAATTTAATATACGCTCAAGAGCCAAAACATTATGACCACCTGTCAATAACGAGTTGGCTCACCTTTGGCGCGCAACGCAGCTTCACACCGCCTTGGCATGGATGCCACAAGTCCTTGGTAGATGGCCGGAGACAGATTGTACCAGATGTTTAAGCAACGGTCACGCAAATCCGAGATATTGCGAATTGGTGATCTTTGAACTCTGAGCTGCCGTCCCAGGACATCCCAAATGTGTTCTATCGGATTGGGATCCGGTGAGTTAGGCGGCCCGGACATTAACTGGAATTCAGCCTCATGCTCCTGGAACCCCTCCAACACAATTTTAGCCTTTTGACAAGGGGCGTTGTCCTGTTCGAACATTCCATTTCCAGCTGGAAAAACAGAGGACCGCATGAGGAAACAGAGGAAAAACATGATATTCAGATACCCTGTAGCATTCATGGTCTGCTCTACCACAACCACGGGTCCCAGAGACGTCCAAGAGAACGTCCCCCAAAGCATAATACCGCCACCACCGGCCTGTGTATGACCTACTGTACATTGACGGAGCAACTGTTCGCCTGGAGACGGCGTATCCTGACACGGCCATCGGCGTAATGAATGACAAGACGTGATTCAGCTGACCAGGCGACTCTCTCCCACTGATCCATCCTCCACCGGACCAGCCACGATGTTCCCGGGCCCAGCGCAGGCGCAGTTGGCGATGACGCTTGGTCAGCAAAGGCACACGAGTGGGACGTTTGCTGCGTAGCCCCATATCCAACAGTGTCCGCTGAACAGTGTGCTCCGATACCATTCTACTTGGCCCTGCATTGTATTGGGCTGTCAGCTGAGCCACTGTCTAGCTCCGGTTTTGCTTCACTATGCGAGACAGTCTCCGACGACCTTTTCTTTGATAGCGTGTGGACGTCCAACACCATGTCGTCTATTGCTGGTTTCACCGTCATTCATCCACTTCGCATAAATACTAACAACTGTAGATCGCGAACAACCCACGAGTCGTGCAGTTTCGGAAATACTTGTTCCGAGCCTTCGAGCCATTACAATCTGCCCTGTATCAAAGTCGCTTAAATCCGCAGCCTTTTCCATCACACACAGAAGTAAGTGAAAGAATGATTCTTTAGACTCTCCAGCAGCAGTTAAATACCACTTCCACCTGATCACGTGCCTTCCACGACATCCAGGCGAGTTCATTGCAAAATGTAGGGGTGGTCATAATGTTTTGGCTCTTGAGTGTATATTGCAATATATATATATATTAACAAATAACTCTTAAATGTCATTTCTTTTCTGAACGTGAAGGTTCTTTGTTAGCAATTGATTATTATAAACTACAGCAAAAAGAAGTTTCAAGTTTTATTCGTTATTATTATAAAATAATTATAAATCATTAATAATATTATTAAATAAAAATTAACTGACATTAAATGAAAATAATATTATTAATAAATAATAATAAATTAATAATATAATTAATAAATTAAAATTATAATAATATTATTATTATCAATGAAAATAATATTAAATAACATATAAATGTTATGAAAATAATTTTTTAAGAATTAATAATTAAGAAATTTTTTTTTATTCATAAAAATAATTTGAAACTATTTTAAAAAAGAAATGTATATTGTCTTAAATAATTAGTTTTTCGCCGTTACAGCATTCTCATTTTGTTATATTTTAATATTTCAAAATTTGGACAGTAAAATTATTAATAAATTATCAACTACTACAATAAAACTATGATAAGATTATCAATCAATAACAATAAAAAACACAAAAGTGTAAAATTTTTTAAAGTATATTTTTATTTTACTTATCAACTAAAAAGAATTCGTATTTTTAAATTTTAAGAATTCTCTATTCAAATCGAAACACATAATTTTATAAATTATGTAATTGAAATCTCCTTTATTATTATTATTATTATTATTTAACTTTTAAGTTAATATTTAAGTTTTTTATATTTATAAAAACTAATGAAATATAAACGAAAAACTTTTATTCCATTGTATGTTATAAACACTTTAGAGGTTTAATAAAACAATACATTTTTTTGTGGTGATTTATTTCATCATAAAGTTCAGTTTTTTTAATTAAAAAGAAATAAAAAAAAATTTATTATTTATGTGATCTTTTTGGTTAAGTATTAGTTAAAGCTGAGAGAAATTAAGAAAAAATTGATCTAGTTGTAATTTAAAAAACACCCAAATGAATATAATCTGTTTTAGAGGGGCTTTAATATTTTTATATTTTACAGTGTTCTATAAAATAACTGTATATAAGTCCTACATAAATATACCATTTTCTCTAACTACAAAACAATAAAATTAATTTAAAAGATTGCATAACATTATGCTGAAATATATTAAAATATTTCTTTTTATCAATATAGATTTACAACAGGTAGATGGAAAAAATTAAATTTTCTATCAAATTTCTATTTATCTATGAAAATTCAGAATTACTTTTCGTTATTTTTTTTATTAAAATCCTTTAATTCTTAATTTCTTTTTCTTGAAGCAAAAAATCAATAAAAATATATCAAAACAATAATATACTGAAAAGAACAATAGATAATTTGCATAACCATTTGAATTACATTCAGACTTTAAATTTAATGTTATTATAAAAAATAGCGAAAACTAAACGAATAAATTTTTAATCCATTGTCTGCTATAAAAATTTCAGCGGTTTAATGAAAAAAAAAGGCATTTTTTTTTGTGGTGATTTCCTCATAAAGTTCGGGTTTTTTAATTAAAAAAGAAATAAAAAAATTATTATTTATGTAATTTTTGGTTAATTTCTCTCAGTTAAAACTGAGAGAAATTAAGAAAAAAAAAAATTGTATTAAAAAAACACAAAAATGAATAAAATCTGCTTTAAAGATAGCTTTAATCTTTATATATTAAAATATTTCTTTTTATCAATATAGCTTTACAATAGGTAGATGGGAAAAAATAAAAAATTGGCTACCAATTTTATAATTTATCTATGAAAATTCAGAATTACTTTTTGTTCTTTATTTATTAAAATTTTAATTCTTTCTAATTCCTAATTTTTCTTAATTTTTAAGCCAAAAATCTACATAAAAATATATCAAAACAATAAAATACTAAAAAGAACAATAGAAAATTTGCATAACCGTTTGAATTACATTCAGACTCAGAAAATATTTCGTTGTATTTACACCGTATAAAAAGAACATTCGATATATTATTGCATTTCCGCCTTTAATTGATAATAGAAGTTCAAAAATGATTGGGTAAAAGTTATTGTTCGTAGTATTCCTGAATATATATTTTTTTTCAATATCAATCGCTTTAAAAGGTCGCTCAATGTTTCAATATTCAATTTAATATCACAATATTTTCAGCCAATTTGGTAGAAAACAATAAAGGAAACGAAATACTGTTTCTTCAAAACACATTTTCTTAACAGACTTACAAAACATTTTTCCTTGTAAAGTTTTTAGTCATCAGATAATGAAAAAAAAAAAGAAATTGTTTTGAAATGCTCAAACAAACGATTTTGGATAATCGTTTGTTTACGCGTGAAAAATTGTCATCTGCAAATAATGAGAATCAAAACGATTTAACGCTTAATATTCGAATGTTCAAATAGCTTCTTACTTAATAAAAATTTTGCACAACAATAAATTCTTATTAAAAGAAATAAACAAATATTATAAGTAAAAATGTTTTTGCGATAGATTATCAAATTTCTACTATTTTATAAAGAACATATTTTAAATTAATTGATTTTTCAATTCCTTCAATTAGGTCACACTCTCCCTATATATATCTTGTTCAAATTTTGAATCGTTAATAAAATACTTCTTATTCATCCACTCACGTTCAAATACATTTTTTTTAACTTGTAGTGGATGACACTTGATGTTAATGTAGTTTTTTCAAATATTAATTCAGTAATTACATTTAATTAATTAATTTTAGTTTTTTTTTAGATTTAAGTTGCATATATCTACCAATAGATGGCGCCAGATAAACTTAAAAAAAAAAAAAAGGAATGAAAATTATTTATAAAGGACTTTCTGCAATAGAGTGAAAAAAAAAAAGAAGGAATTGACTTTAAAAAATTTGTTTTTATATTACTTGTTAATTATCAATTTTTTATAAAGAATATATTTTTAATTAATTCATAAAGAATATATTTTAAATTAATTTGGAATTATTTTTGGTATGATTTTCATAACCCAAAAAAATTTAAATGATATAAAATAATGACAATTAATTTAAAAAGACGATTGAATCTTTTTTATAATCTTTGCTAAAAGGGCATGAAAAAGTAGAAATTAAATAGTGCTATACAAGGAGATTCAAAATGTAGTATAGTTTCAAGTAAATAATTTACTATAATTCTTTAAATATAATTAGTTTTTAATAAAATAAACTTAATAATATCCTTTTTATTAAATACATATCACTCTTACCTAATACTATATATTCATATTCTTATAAACTATTAAAAACTAACTAATTAAACTTCGAAGTTGATATTTTATCACAGTAATATTCTTTAGCAATTTTTTTTTATATTTTAAGAATACGAATTAAGCTTGGAAATTAATATAGTTAAAAAAATAATAAAAGTCTTCAAACCATTTAATGCAGTTTAATAGCAAGGAGACATAGAATTAATTAACTTTAAAAATTATTTGTTTTTTAAAAATATTATTTACAATATCCACACAAAAATGAAATTATAATCATACTAAATATTACATAACCATAGTAGATTTTATTATATAAAGTGACCTTTTCGATTTGAATTGTTCGATATTTTTAAGATGTTCTCCGTATAATCATAAAAAATAAATTCATTTTTAAGTTGTTACACTTACTTATAATATTATAAGTTTATAGTTTACTTATTATTCATTTATAACATTTTATTTATTATTATTTTTATATTTATATTTTATTTATTATTATTTTTATATTTATATTTCATTTATTATTATTTTTATTTGCTTATTATTATTTATTATACTCAGTATTATATTTTTACTTATTATTTTTAATTATAAGTTTATATTTTTATATTTATTTTCTGATATATAGTTTATTTTTAATAGAAATATAAAAATTTTATTCTATATATATATAATATGGCTTTCGAGAAATACTTATTAAGGAAAACTCCCATAAGCCTAGTTGATTGCAGATTATAAGATTCGAAGGTTATCACAAGCATCGTAGTAATTATCCACGTCCTAGATCGGACAACTAGAAAATTTATAAACACTTTTTTTAATATTCTTCATGTAGAGATGAGGTACAGGGCAGACAATCCTACCCCGAAAAAAAGAAAACTTCTCTTGTCTCGAAATCTGCCAGCAGGCAGACTGCCTTGGCCCATCATGGGAATGTTATAAAGAAGAAGAAATGAAGGTTCCCGGAGATAGTGCATTGGGATTCGGGTTTAAAGGAACTTAGTTTAAAACTAACAAGCAGCCCAGAAACGAAAGATTCCATAACTGTGCAGAAAATAGCACAATATATCCATAATCTAGAAAGTTCTTCTATTGGAATCAGAGAAAAGGGATAGTGGGTGCTAAGCCTTCTATTATCCTTCTTACATGAGGTCCATAGCAAATTATGATAGAATTCCTTACATATCAGTGACGAATGATCTAAATTGCCAAGTGTTTGAGAACAACATATTCTTAAAATATATTTATTTAGTAATTTTTTAGTAACTTTATTGATATATATTAATAATATTTTGGCCATTTTTTATATATCTTAATGGCCGAGTGTCTAGTGCTCTGGCGCTCAGTGCCACAGGGTTCAAGTTCCGGCGGTGCTATGGATGTTTGTAGTGGTTCGAATCCACTTTAAACCATAGGTCCCGGTCTCATAGGATCGTAGAGTGTTGTCTTGAGGTTTATTCAGTCTTCAGCCCTCGTGGTTCCTCGCTAAAGTGAAGCTGCATATTGCCTTGTCGCCTGCGACGGGGTTTTATGGACCTGATGTAGGCTTTCCTGCACCAGGGGGATTAGTAACAACAACAATAATATTCTATGTATTCAAAATATTTTACAATAGCATAGTTTGGAAAATAAAAAAGTAGCATAGTATATAAAATATAGCATAGTATAGAAAATAAATAATCTCCTTTTTATTAGTTCAATTGAAAATAATAGTCCAGGGATTCGGTTTTACCAACTGCATCATAAAGAAGTCACAAATTCCTTACTACTATGGGAGAAAATAATAGAGCACATTAAATCAATTTACAAAAAAAAAAAAAAAAAAAGAAGTTTTTCAATATCATTTGAATATAAATGTTTTTTTAAACCTGCATCATTACTTCAATTAAAAAACAACTGCATCTATAAAACATAAATCTTCCAGCATTCAATACACTTAGAATGAACGTTTTTCCCATGACCCTGAATATTAACCATGTCAAGTAAAGACGCAAAACTACGGTTCAATGTTAAAAAAAAAAAAATTAAAGATTATTTTGAGAGATCATGTGCTTATTTGAAAGAAACCCATCAGGAAAATTATGATCATTGGTGGTAAAAAATTAAAGTATTACTTAATGGCGAAGATAAACATTTTGCATGAATTAATTTCTTAACGTATCCAAAGACGTTTGAGGAAGTATTATTATTCAAAAGTTCTGAGTAAGAGCGGGAAAGAAAAAAAAAAAACCCTTACTGTGATTGGTTGTATTTGATGTTACGTCTTGAACCAAAGTATCCGCCTTTTTTGGTTGTATACTATATGTCCAGGCGGTGTCGTTTCCAAAATCATACTTGAACTTGTAGTGTCCACTAGTGAAAAGAACTGTGCTTGTTTCAACCTTCTTTTTACTACCAGCGTCTATAAAGTATGTTGTTTCAATTTTATATTTAATTTTTTTATGCTATAATAGTTTATATTAATATTTTCAATGAATTTTTAAAATAATTTTAAAAAGGCAAAATTCATATATAAATTTAAAACATTATACTTAAAGTTAATTTAGTTAATTATGTTTATAAAATCGAAATATTCTGTTTGTCCATTTCTGTTCTAATATATCTATTAAATTATGATGGCTTAACTTTATTTTAATACTATTCTAAAAGGATTGGACCCACCAAATGATATTTAATGAAAATGCCATTAAATTTTAAGCATTTATGTCTTTTTTTAAATTCGCCCAAATTTCTCCTTATATGATGGCTTTTCAGCAGCAATTCAATTCAATTTTCAAGCAATTATAGCAGCAAATTTTATAAAATCAAATTAGAAATTATTATTCACCAAACAATTAAATGTAATCATTTAGTATAGTAACATTGAACTCAACAGCACTGACGTATTTTGTATGTATAGTAAAAAAATTTCCTATTAATCAAATTAGAAAGTATTATTCACCAACAATTAAATGTAATCATTTAGTATAGTAACATTGAACTCAACAGCACTGACGTATTTCATATGTAAGACAATTTCCCCATTAATCAAATTAGAAATTATTTTTCGCCAAACAATTAAGTGTAATAATTTAATAGAATAACATTGAACTCAACAGCACTTATAGTACGTATTTCATATATATAGTAAATTTCCCATTAACAAATTAGAAATTATTATCCGCCAAAAAATTAAGTGTAATAATTTAGTAGAGTAACATTCAACTCAACGTATTTTATATGTATAGCAAATTTCCCATTAATCAAATTAGAAATTATTATTCGCCAAACAGTGTATTATTATTCGCCAAAATTGTAATAATTTAGTAGAGTAGCATTGAATTCAACAGCACTGACGTATTTCATATGTAAGGCAATTTCATTAATCAAATTAGAAAGTATTATTCGCCAAACAATTAAGTGTATTAATTCGGTTTAGTAACATTAAACTCAACAATACTGATGAATATGTATTTAAAAATGCAAACAATTAAACTGAATTTATGGTTTAAATAATTCCTTCCGAAGAAATTTCAAAACTCCCACCTTTTACTGCGAAATGGAACAGTCCGATGTGCAATTTGACCCTTTTTTTTTAATCTCTATGCAAACTTTAGAAACAAGATACTAGAACTTTACAGATTATTACGAGTGGAGTAAATAATAAAAAAATAAACTTTTGTTTATTTCCACCCTGTCTTTTTTAGAGATAAAAATCAATCTCATCTATGTATACGAAACTTATAAATATCACTTAATACGACAAACAACGGTTTATTTATTACAGCATTTGATCTTCGTGCAGGTAAATGGAAAATCTTTTACTTATGTTTAATATATCTTACTTTTTAATCTTTAATGAAACGTTGATTAATGATGAAATGATGATTAATTATTTATAACAATTTTCAAATATTTGGATAAAATTCATTAATTAGATTTTATGATAATAAACTTTGAGAATAAGTTAATTATGCAAGTAAAAAGTAAAAAAAAAAAATTCTCCAATTAAATATAAAAAATCAAAACGATTTAATGAAACAAATGAAAAGTTCTAATGAAAACAAAAACGAACAAAAGAAAATGTTCTGCACACCACATGTTAATAATAGGAAGAAGATAAATATTCAGTCTTTATATCATCAAGTTACTTATTAAATCACAAAAATAATTCGTGTTCGCAGAAAGATTTTTAAATACTAAAAATAAAATAACTTTATTATTAAAAAGCATTTATTAATCAATCAATCTATTCTAATCAAAAGGAGTAAAATATTCTAAATATAAATAATTACCCCTCTTTCTTACCGGAATATGACTGTTAACTTGAAAAATTCAGTTAGAAGAAATTAAATTTAGAAATATTAAAAATGTAATAATGTTCTAATTTAATAGATAAATAAATAAAAATTAGAAAGGTAAAAACAAAAGAATGTCGAATAAAAAATCTAGATGTTGTGTCAAAAATTTGTCAATTTTGTGCAGTAAAACGATTTGAGTTTGAAAAGTGATTTAATTTTATTTAATTTTATGAAAATGATTTTTGGTATAATTTTTAATATCAAATTATACTTAAATATTTAAATTAAATTTGAAATTTAAAAAAAGTTTTAATAACATAGAAAACAATTTTAATAGCTACATTCCACAAGTATAAATGTAAACATTATTTTGAAAGAAAATTTTGTTCGAAAAGTTTTTTTTAATTTTATATTGTGTGCTAATGCTTATTAATTTATTAATAAACATAGTACACAATATAAAGTAAAAAACACTTCGAACGAAACTTATACTGTATATTTTTTTTTTACTTTATATAACTTAATAATGTTTATTAATTTGATTAAATGTATTAACTTATTATTTTAAGGTAAATTAACTTATTATTTTAAGGTGTATTATTTTAAGGTAAAATAATAATAATTATATACACAAATATGGTAATCACAAGATTTTAAAATTAAAATAATAAAGCAATAATAAATCGTTTGGTGCAAACTAATAAGGTAATTTCTTCTATTGTGTTAAAATAAGAAAAATCCAGTAAAATACTAATTTTTTAATTTTTTTTTATCTTTTGTTATTTTTATTATTTCTTTTGTATCGGTACATCGTAATAACTTATTTACTTTTTATTTATTTAAACTATTATTAACTTTACCTTAAAATGATAATAATCATATATACACAAATATAGTAATCTCAAACGACTTTAAAATTAAAATAATAAATCGTTTGGTACAAACTAATTATAGATAATTTCTTTTCTATTGTGTTATAAGAAAAATCAAAAAAAAAAAAAAAAAAAAATTTGTTTTTAATTTTTTGAAACTATGTTATTTTTATTATTATTATTATTTTTTTTTTTTTTTAATCGGTAACATCGTAAGAAATTAATATTTTTTTATTTATTTAAATTACTAATGTTATTTTATTTTTAGGTGATTAATACTTGACAAAAAATATTTTTCCATTGGGATTTATATCAAGTCGATTTATTATCACAGAAAAAGATGGATGAGGCACAAACCATCGTCGTTGGCAAGAAAGTTCATCGACCTTTGCTTGATAACACTACGATTACTGACGATTTGCGCGTTGCTCGAGAAGAACTAAATGAAACCCCCGAAACTAGAGAAGTTGCATTGAAAGTTCTGAAGAAAATGTTAGCAGGTACATGCTTTTAAAAGACTAATAAAAAAAAATTATATTTGACATAATCAAATGGTTTTCAAAAACAAAACAAATTAAGATGTCCTTATATCTTTAATAAAGAATTTCAAATTTGTATGCATTGGAGCTGTAGAACTGAAATTCAAGAGAGTTATGAAATTGGACCACAAAATAATTTGATATAAATTTTAATGATAGCTTATTATGAGTTTTCGAAATTATTGTAAAAAATCATTAACTAATAATACTTTTGAAAATATGAGTTTCATATTTATTTTTATGTAATCTATTTTTATTTCCCTATATACTAATATATAGTATATAAAAATTTCAATTTTGAATAGTTGAAAATTTGAATAGTGTTTTTTAGTCAATTTTGTATAGTGTTGCAAAAACATTAAATTAAAAATTGAAATGAAGATCAAAACATATTTAATAACTCTTAAATAAATTCTCAACTAAGTCTTAAAATAAGATAAACATTTTCAATTGCAAAGATATTAAAAAATTCAATTTAAATTCCAAATCTAGAATTATTTAAAGGTTTTATTAAGGCTTTTTGGAAAATTTCGAAAGATTGTAATTGCAGTGTTTAAGTGCATTGTAATGGATAGCTTACTTTTTGTAAAAGTTAAAACAAAAAATTAATTATACATTTTTTTTTTTTTTTTGAAGTAAGCAATTAAATTCAAAATTTTGAGATAAATCCATTTTTATTGTTATTGTTGTTGTTATCGTATCCTCTGAAGAGTACAAGACAATCAAATACCGTGGTGCTCCCGCATAATATTGGCTATGTTGATTGTTAGCTCTGAGTATAAATCCTCTTCCGAAGGATGGTCCAGACGATGCATGGCGGCTGCAACAGCTGGGCAATTAAAGAAATGATGAGGAGTAAGCTCGGCATCACGGCAGTTGGCACATTTTTGGCATTTTTAACGCCATCAGCAGAAATATTCATATTTTTGTGGTGCTTCATCCTTAATCTTGTGAGAGTAGCAGCAGCTGTTCTTCTGTCGACATTTAGTTCTGTTATTTGGTATTTAGTTTTAATCTTTAGAAGGAATGATAAGTTTAGATTTTGCCAAGGCATTTGCATCTGCAAGGGAAGTAAAAATGCAATCTGATCGAGACTTCTGACATTCTTCGCCATAGAATCTGCAATTTCATTAAATTCCAAATCCACATGAGCAGGGATCCATTGTACTTTGTACATTAGATACACACAGATCCATTGTAATTTTTAATTTTCTTTTCTTTATAATACATCATTTTAACTACTGCATAACAATACTTGTAAAATTATTTTATTAGTAATAGTAAATTGTATCAATAAATATATTACTTAACTATATGGATATTATTATTGGTACTTTAAGCTTTACAAGAAAATCAAAAGCGCTCAATGTCATCGGCCTCATGGTAATTGCCTCGAATTTTGATTTCGTCCTTTTCAAAAGGAGTGAGTTTTTTTTTTCCTTAGTGCAAAAGTTATTACACTTCTCCTTAACCTCATGTATAATTGCAAGGTTAAGTATCAGGAAATCGGAGATAAAAAGAGTTCATTCATTCCAATTTAAATAAAGTAGTTTTTGTTTGTACAAAAATATTTCGAACTTTTCCAAGTTTATATATTATTTTAATAAAATACCTCATTCACTTAATAGATTCTTTTCAAAAGTCTTTTAATGTACTTTTATAAAATTGTTAAATAGTCTCTGTATTTAAATTTCTGTTTCTGATTCCCTTTTAAAAATATCAACAAATTACATAATCAGTAGAACATCTAACAATAAGGCAAGTGTTTTGTAGATATTTTTCTTATTAGTAGAAACGCATTCATAATTATAAATAGTTAATACCTGATGTCCAAAGAGTAATATCCACTCTTTAAAGAGTTAAAATAACCTATTTAATATTAACATTAACTAACTAACCTAATGAACATTTTATTTTGGCCTTCAGCAACCTAGTAATAATCATGCTGGCGTCTAAACCATCGAACTAGACTTTTATCCACCACTAACATCACTATCAAAAATGTTTGGTAAACTCGCAGAATTGATATTTACCTTCAAAAATTCTTTCCGCCAAAGTCCGGGGTTGCAACTATAAGTGAAGTGAATTGTAAACAATAAAAGGAACCCGGGTTACCACATTTAGAGACTTATCACTCAGTTGGCGCCACAAAAAAGTCACCAAATCTTAACGGCTCCTATTTTGCGATTTGACAAAATTTTTGAATACCTTTTAATGTAACTGTAATTATTATTGCTTAAAGCTTCAAAAACGTGATTAATTTTTGAATATTATGAACTGTATTTGAGAAAATTAATATTTGTAATCTTTCATAATTTAATTATATTATTAAAGTTTTCATTAATAACAATGAAAAAAGACTTTTAATGCTATTAATTTAAAAACCCAGCAAAAAGTAACAGATGTCTTTTTTTTTTTTTTTCCTTTAACAGAACAAGAGGAGTTTATACCTCGAGTTGACGATGTTTTCTTACTCCGTTTCTTGAGATGTCGAAAATTCGATTGTGAACGAGCATTTAAAACGGTGAAAGAGCATTATAAATTCAGGAAACAGAATCCTGACATATACCCTTTGCCGACTGGCATTGAAAAGGCATTGAGAGCCTGTATTTTCAACTTCTTACCTCACAGAGATAATAAAGGGAGAGCCATTTACGTAATCAAATTGGTAAGTGACCATTTAATAATTTTTTTATCTTTACATTTCTTTTTATTATGTAAATATAATTTATCTTATTAAATCAACATAAAAACAAACTTAATTTAATTTATTTTTAGAATATCTAATTTGATTAATTTAAGTGGCAGCAGAAATATTTTAAGAGAAACTTGGAAAAAAATTGGGAATTTATAATTTGAAATATTTGTGGTTGCATTTCTTTTTATTTTGTTTATTAGTTGTAATTAATAGTTCGTTTTTATTTTTCAAATAAAAAATTGTGTTTTTATTATTAAGATTTATTAAGATTATTAATTAGATTTATTTATTATTATTGATTTATATTTATTTATTATTATTGATTTATATTTATTTATTATTATTGATTTATATTGATTTATTATTATTGATTTATGATATTTATTTATTATAATTGATTGATTTATTATTTTTATTAATTTAGATTTGTTTCAGAATAATAAAATCAATACAAATTTTATTATGTAAAATTGTAGTAATATAGAGTAAAACTCAGAATAAATAAATTGCATGAATTATGAGAATAAATTTAATACGTGAATTCAATAATACATAAGGACATTTTAAAGAAAAATTCTTTTCTTTTTTATATCAAATTAGATAATATTATTATTTATTAGATTTGTGAGCAAGTAATTATTATTTATTTAGATTTATTTATTAAGATTTATTTAATAATAATAATATGAATAACAAGTTTATTATGTAGAATAATTTCAATGTGTAAAATTCAGAATGAATAAAGTGCATGAATTATGAGAATAAATACGTGAATTCATAACACATAAGGATATTTAAAACAGAAATTCTTTTCTTTTTGATATCAAAGTAGATAATACAAAATTGCAACGGCACAAAAACCAGGAAGTATATTTTTGAAAAAAAAATTAATAAGGATATCCTTACATTTGTTTTCACACCAGACATATTGTCTTCGAAACCTCAATGAAAATGATCAATGTTTCCTTTGAAATATTCTACCTTTTAAAAAGGATATTCGGTCTTATAAACTGTCAGAGTAGTATTATGTATAATGAAATACTACTTTAAGATTAGTATTAATGTATGGTTTGTCATATGTTTTCACAATTTTTATTTCAAAATTTTTATTGAATGATGTTAGAAGTTCATAAAAGAAAATCCTTTTATTTATTTTTTAATATCTACATTTGTAGTGTGAAGGTTGGGTAAACCAAATTGTAACTGGGTGTGGTTGGGTTGAAATATTTGAGGCACAGAATGGAGAACTCACAGCTATATTGATATACTCACAAATACCACACACATACAATTAAATAAAAACAATATTTAAAACATTAAAAGACATATAATTATAGATTCAAAGAAGGACTCCACTTCTAAGCCAAAAACGATACTCGGCTACGCGCAGGATGCTCAAAATCCACTTTCTTTTCGGGTGAGAGTTATCATTTCTCCTGAACGCCACAGGGGGTGCTCTTGCCAATGGGTAGGAGTAAGAAGGAAGCATAAAACATAGTATGAGAATACATTATCATTTACTTATAAATGGGAAGAATTCTGAAATATTTTGCGTAAAAAACAAGTGATTTATTAATTTTTAAAATTTTAAGGCACATCTACGTGAGGAAATCGGCACGGGATGATTAAATTATTAATTAGACAACTAATTATATAATTTTTTAAAATTATTTATTCATATAATTACGAATTGTTTAGAAAAAAATTAAACAAGTTAACAAGCAATTGCTAAATTAATGTAAGTTAGCAAGATATGCAAATGAAATAAAAATTTTTGACCAAAATATAAAACAAGTTTTTCGAATAAATTCTAAAAGTCATTCTAAATATTTCTAGAATGCTGAATAATTTTTTATATACCCTGCCATGTTTTATTTAGATCATTGTATTGTATGTTTGCATTAAAAATACTGCTTATTTTGGACAAAATACCTTCTTAAATGATTTGAAATAAATCTTAATACATTAATTCTTTTGCAGTTCAAATATATTCATAATTGATATTTTATTTTCAATTCTACAGCTCGATGGATTCCCGAAGAGATGTCTTACGCAGATTTCGTAGCCGCTGGAAACTTGGTAGCTGAATATGTATTAGATAATCCTGTTACGCAAATCAACGGGTACGTTGGCATCTGGGACTTCAAAGGATTTTCCCTGAGGCACTTTTTGCCTTTCTGCTCACCAAGACATATCATTTTGCTGACTACTCTTATGCAAGTTAGTATACTTTTTAAATAAATCTTTTCTTCACTTAAACACTATATAAATATATTTACTGTATTATACATTAGGAAATTATTTTTATATATTCTGTTTTTTAATTTGC
Organism: Caerostris extrusa; assembly: GCA_021605095.1. Lineage (NCBI taxonomy): Eukaryota > Metazoa > Arthropoda > Arachnida > Araneae > Araneidae > Caerostris > Caerostris extrusa. The sequence continues at coordinate 94,233 of BPLR01021265.1, read as the reverse complement.
AATACTTTTATAATCTCCACACACGTTTTTAAATTATTCTGCGTTAAAATAAAGATTAGTTTATAAAAAAAAAAAAAAAAGTTAGATTTTTATAGAGTGAGTGTCGGAAAGCTCTGGCGTTCTATGCCATAGGTTTCGGGTTTGAGTCCTGGCGATGCCGTGGATGTTTTTGGTGGTTCGGAATTCACCTTAAACTGTTAGTTAAAAGTTATGATCCCGGTCTAATATGACTGGGGCCTAAATGGCCGAGTGTCGGTGCCAGAAGCTTCGGGTTCGAGTCCCGGCGGTGCCAGGGATGTTTACTGTATAACTGTTACCATGGAATCCATTTTCCATTTTCACTCATATGACTGTAAGAGCGTCACGGAACCCAGTCAGACTTCTCTCACCCACATCATTCAAAAACTGTATAGGGACAACTCAGCTATGAGATCAGCTCACTTAGCTCACCACAGCTCACAGTGATGTGAAGTGGTGTATTAGTAGTATTAGTCTAATACGACTGTAGAGCATTGGGCTGACAACCCTACCTCGTAAAAAGGAAACATCTTCTGCCAGGAAGAAGAAGAATATCGAAAAGAAAAAAGGACTATTATTTTTCGTATTAACACTGCATATCAGGTTTTTCTTCCCCCCCGTTTTTTCAACCATTTCCGAATTTCTCATGATTATCGTACAATAATCAATATCTTTATTATCTTATTTAAAATTTTAAATTACTGCTGTGAGGGTTAAATATATACTCCACAAAGAATAAAATATTATTTACAATAAAATATTAATTATTTTAATATTCCGTATTATTAATGCAATTCATTGAGGAAAAATAATATCCACAAACTTAAAATAACATCTTAGAGAAGAAATATGAAAATGAAATTTCTAAATACTAAATTGATTTTTTTTTTTTTTATTATTTTATTTCTTTACTTTTTAATAAATCTTTTTTTTTTTTTTTATTATTATTTCAGGATCGATTTCCAGCCAGATTCAAAATTGCTTATTGCGTTAATTGCAAGTTTCTGATGCACAAAGCCTGGATGATATTCAATCCACTTATGAAAGAAAAGTTCAGGAAAAGGGTACGTTAAATAATTTTCTGTGTAAAGTTATTTGAAATTTCATAATTTTATTAATAAAGTTATTTAAAGAATTACTTTTTACGTTTCAAGAAAAAAAAAAAGGAGAAATATGTTTTAAGACCAAAAACACATTAAGAGGATTGTATTAAAATAAAAAGTACTTTTATTTCTATGTAAATTATTGTTTAATTAAATAATCGAATTGAATTAAAAAAAGTTGAATTAATTTTTAATTTAATCGAATTTTTATTAAAAAAAAAAAAATTATTCATAACATTTTAATATTTTATTTGAAACTAGCAGAACTCGGCATACGTTGTCCTGCCAAAATAATAATAATAATAAATAAATTCATTGTAGAAAACTACATATTGCAAATATATTTCCTACTTCCAATAATAGGTGGACATGTCTTTTGAAGGTTAGAGCTAACTAAAAATCATATGGATTTAATACTAGTAGCGCCATCTATGTGTCAGATTATGAACTTTTCAGCCCACATGTTATATGTGCATATTAATTTTCATGGATATCGTTTGAACGGTATATAATATTAAATGCTGCAGCACCCTCTGGTGGCAAGTAACAATAAAGTGGATAGCGCGAACATATTTTTCCATACTCGAATACATATTATTACCAATTTTAATAGCGATTAGTTGAACGGTATAGAAATTGATAGACTGCAGCACCATCTGGTGGCGACTTACAACAAAGGAAATAGCACAAAAGCATTCTCCATGTTTTATCAAACACACACAAAAAATTTCATCAAAATCTGTCCAGTCGTTTAGGAGGAGTTCAGTGACAAACACACGTACAAAAGACCCCGATTGCAGCGCCACCTACAGGGTCCAATTATAAATCTGACCCATCCAGGGCACCACTCAAACACATACAAACAATTTCATCAAAATCTGTCCAGTTGTTTAGGAGTTCAGTGACAAACACTCGTACGAAAGATCCCGATTGCAGCACCACCTACAGAGTCCAATTATAAATCTGACCCATCCAGGGCAACCACTCAAACACATACAAACAATTTCATCAAAATCTGTCCAGTCGTTTAGGAGTTCAGTGACAAATGCATGTACAGAAGAATCATATATATATAAAGATTAGAAATGAGATTTTGTGGGACAAATCATTTTAGAGCTATAGTGTCGGAATTTTTTAATGAATTCTTCTTTTAAAATAAATTCTTCAAGAATTAATCCGTAGTATTTATATAAAAATATAGAAATCTAACAAAAATGAATACTATTCCCTAACAACTATTTGTATAAAAATTTTGGGTACTTACGTATTAACGATACCTTGGCGACAGTTGCGCCAATAAAGAGCACACGCGCCAACCGCAGCTTCAGATTTGGCGGTTTTTAAGTGGCGCCAATCTACACTTAAAATTTTTGTTCTAAATAATAAAATATATGGTAACCTTTCCAACTGTCAGAATAAATTTTGCTACCATCTGCAATGTTTTCAATAATTTTATCAAGAAGGGTAGAGCCATTTCTATTAGGAACAGTGACAACAAACGAATCTCCTGTTTCTCTACATATACCACAAACACTACCAAATTTTGTATATTTAAATCTTTATATCTCTTTTTACAGATAGCGATCATGGGTTCAGACATGTCAGTCTTGCATCAGTATTTGGACCCCAGTATTTTGCCAGTGGAATATGGAGGACCAATAACCGCACCCGAAGATAAAGGAATCGCACAAAAAATTATTGACAAAGAACATATCGTAAAATACAACAATAAATTTGGTTACGTCTGAAAGAAAAAGCAAGAACTCTTAAAAAAAGCTTTTTTGTAAATATCGCTACTTTCAAAGCATACTTCTGCTCAACCTGTATGAATGCAGTTTTATATATCTGGTCAAATGCATACATAAGAGAAGAAGTTTTGAATTATATTTATTATCTTTAATTCAAGAAATCTCATTTGAAAAAAAAAAAAAAAGGTTGCTATGATCTATCGCTTTGTTTCTGTCGTTACTTAAGGAAATTGGAAAAATGAATGTTTAAATGATTTGCATAGTTGTAATTTAGCGAGATACAGATTCGTAGTAAGTAAATAATACCAGCAATGTATTTGAAAAAAATGAATCGCTTCATTCGGAAGCGATAAACGATTCATTATTATTCAGAAACGAATAAATGATTCATTTTTATAATAAAACTGAATTACCATAATTGCAATTTAAAAAATAAAAGAAATAAGCTAGAGGCGTTTTGGAACTCGCCATTTATTCATCATTACTGTCATCATCAGCCATAATATTTATTATAGCTGATGATGACACAATATGCTTATTTTTTAATAAATATGCTTAGTTATTAATAATAAGCCCTAATTACCATAATTGCAATTTTAAAAATAAAAGAATTAAATAAGCTAGTGGAGTTTTAGAACTCGCCATTACTGTCATCATCATCAGCCATAATATTTATTATAAGCTGCCATATTTATTATGGCTGATGATGATATAATATGCTTATTTTTTAATAAATATACTTATTTATTATTAATAAGCTTATTTATACAACATTTTCTAATGCTTATAAAATTTTAATTTTTAAAAAATGTTTAATTATTTTTGTAATATGTAAAGCAGCTTTAAACAATTTTTATCCAAAACAATTTTTTTTTAAATTGAATGGATGAAATTTTGTTAAATGCTACAATATAACAATGTTTTGTTTGCTACAATATATATATATATATATTTAAGTAAATGTTTTAATTATTCTGATAAAAACTATCAGTTAGTTAGCAAATGTTACAATGTATGTATTTTATAATTGTTTTTTGTCTTATTTATATTGTATTTATCAGTTATTTGTTGAAATAAATGCGGGCCATTTTATTTTTTACTGAATTATGCATTTTCTTGTATATTCTACAACAGAAATTTTTTATATTACATCGCCTAATTTTAAAATTTAATCTAAATTTTATCATATAAATCAATACTTGAAAAACCTTAATTAAATGAAATCTTTGATGTGTAACAATTGTATTTGCACTTCCACTCTTTTCACCAATGTTAAACGCATACCTATTTTCTTTCAGTGAAAATGAAAAAAAAATTAAATTTTGAAATACAGAATTAAATTATTTATTCTCCGACATATTTAAGATTCAGAACGTTATTTATAATAAAAATCACCATATAACAGGGACATGTTATGAATATCATTTTTTTTATGTGATATACAATAAATATTACAAATTAAATAAATAGCTACTAACATTAAATAAATAATTATCTTTATTAATACAAATAAAAAAAAAAGAACAAAGATAAAAAAATCCTACAAAGATAAAAAAAAAAAAAAAAAAAAATTATAAAATTTAATTTTAGCTCGCTTTATTAAAAAGAAATTTTGAAAACCATCATGGATTTTTATTTTGATTAAAAGAAACCTACAAGGTAACCAAACATAAATTCGAAAAAAAGATTGCTTTTAAATAGCTGAGGATATCCATAACTTACAATCTACTGCACTTCAAAAGTATAAGCTCAAAAACATTTCACATACTATCTTTGACATTTTAAAAACTGATCAGTTTACAAGTTTTAATAAATTGTATCTTAATTCAGTTTTCAGAATTTGTTATTAAATAGAAAAATATAAATAGCTCATTAACCCTATTTCAGCTACTTTAACTTATATGTGAATGTTTTCAATATTTTATTATAAATTTACTATTAAGAAAAAAGATTAATGTTCACAGAAAAATATCATTATGATATATATTTAAAATAATTAAAAATATATATTTTATATAATCAGATATCATATGATGATGTTTAAAATGTTTGACAATATGCAATAAAATAATCAAAACTGTTAACAAATACAAATAATTTTGACATATTCACAAAATCATATGATAAAAATACTTCCAATTTTTATATTCTCAAAATCCAAAGAAAATTTATTCAACAGTTATGAAAAATAATCATAAAATTATCTGCTATACAAAATATATAACTTCATATAATAAATATGAATAAATAATAAGAATAAAATTTACAGTCTCATTTTTAAAAACTTTCCATGAATGTAAAACATTCTTTAAAAATACATCTACATAGAATTTAAAAATGGAAATTTTTTTAAACTTATTTATTAAAACTGGCAATTTTATTTATAATTTCTTGAATAATAAAAAAATACACTATCTGTCGAAACAAAATACCTATCAATTGATCCATATTCATTAAACTAATTTTATTTAATGCTATTACATTTTTTATATGAGTGAATTTATAATTAAAAGGAATGCAAAATGGTTCAGGTAAAAATTTGTTTTAGATTTTCACACTAACAAAATATGCAAAATAAAATTGTTTCAATACAACTTTCAAGTCAATAAAATGTAATTGAATATCATCAATAAAAAAATTTTTAAGATTTTAAAAAATTGTAGAATTATAACATCTATCTTACTATTCAGATTTTAATATATAACTTTCTAGTTTAAATATTATTTTAAAAATTTAGTCACACATATAATAAGACATATTTTTAACATTAATAAACAATAAAATCATCTATGGTATGTAGTTACAGAAAAAAATATTTTAAATGAGATTGAATTGAAATGAATGGTTTTATTAAAATAATATGTCCCATGTTTAATATGGTTTAAAAGAAAAAATATAATTTTTCAAAAAATTTTTGACATAGTAGATCAGCATAGATACTATCACGTTATAAGAGCTATGGAGTGCTTAGAAGTTAATTTATAAATTTATTAATATTAGACATCAAATAATATATAGAAATAATTACTTCTCTAAACTAATAAATTAAACTAATAATTAAAAAATATTCAATTCTTAAAAGAAATTTAATATTTTAAGTTTCAAAAGGAGAATAGGGTAAATTGTGAAATGTAATCAAATATATAATTGAGTGCAACTAGCTGTATATGAAAATAATTTCTTTAAATAATAATTTAATTGAAGGACCTTATCAAAACATTCAGTTTATTAATAGCTCATTTTCTACATTTAGATCTGAAAATGGTCTATAATTTATTAAAATATTGTTAATGGTCATGTAATAAAAAATTACACAATTATAAGTTAAAGAGATGTAATTGCTTGTTTAAATAGAAAAATAGTATAATTCTCAAGAATGCTTGATAATCATTTATGTATTTTTTCAAATATTTTGATAAAAAGATAGACAATCATAAAATCTAAGACAATAGTGTATGTAGCATGAACAAAGATGTCAACTGCAACAACAAGAAACAAACGAATACAAGATATGCCGAAGGAAATTAAAAATATGTTTATTATAAAGAGAAAGATCTTTAACAAAGTTTGTACAAAACAATCGTATATGCTTCATAAGTAGAGATGGCCATTAAAAATGAATTCTGACTCATTTAAAAAGAAAACAAGAATTTACAACACATATTTCAACAATCACCTTGAAACATTCATTAATTTTATAAAAAACATGAAATTTTGCCAGAGAAACCAATGTCATGCACACATAAAATGAACACTTATCTTTTTTTTTATATGAAAATATATAAAACTAATATTTATTTTTTGCATGGAATGTAAATATGTTTATCTGAAAAGATTATAATTTAATTGTTAATTATATCATGTTTAATAGCATTTTCAGTCCCAGTTTGCACTAAAATAATTTATTTAATTCATATTCAACAAAATATCACTTTCCAAATATAATTTTTTAAAAGTTCATCTTATCTGCAGTAAATCTGACCCATCTTTAATTTGTTCGAAAATGATTGTCTTCAATAAAAGTAACAGTTTGGTATGATTGTAATAATTAACTTTTAAAAAAGACAAAGATTTGAATTACAATTTCGTTGTAAATATCACCGGTCTCCAAAGAAATTGTTTTACAACTTTTTTCTCTATACTTAAAAAAATAATTCTATAATTTAAGTGAGTTCTGAATCATAATAATAGACAAAATTTAAATCATAATAATAATTCTCAATATTACGCAAATGAAAATGTAACCATCAAAAATTCATGTCTCTCAGAGATGAATCAATAATTAAAAAACATTGTCAAACATTTTAATATTTTCTTCAATTATTTTTAATTTTCTTAGGAAAAACCTTAAGTGCTGATATATTCTGTAATTTTTTTTTTATTTGGATTCATATTCAAATAAAACAAAATTATAAGTATCTTCATAATCTCTATGCTTATTCAAGTTAAATTTTAAAATTTAAATTTACAAATTATTTCAATGATGCCAGACGACAAGATAGGAAATTGCTGAGAATCTTTTGATGACAATCTTAACAGATAACTTTATCAAATTAATTATTTTTAAAATTAAAAAATTAAAAGTTAAAAGCAATAACAGTATCAAATTTTAATAAACATGCATCACACATGCTATTCTTAATTCAGAATATCTAATGTACCACTTTCTCACAAAAATAACAGTTCTTAAAAATCTGATTTCAATATAAAACAAGTAACTTAAGAACAACAATTAATGCACTTGCATTTTAATATGTATTGACATAATATTGTCCCTCTAAATTCTTTCATTCCATTTCAAATGTTGGATTTAAAAACCAACTGTGATAATTGAAACCCTATAATCGTATAACAATGGCTTCTTGTAATACAAAACTTTTAAAAGAAAAATATTTCAAGATTCACTCATCCATTTGTTTTGAATTTTAAAAAAATTCAAAGTCTTGCTTTTGTTAAACATGTTGACAGTGAACATTCTATGACATGCATAAAAAGATGTCAATATAATGCTTCAATTTGTAAAAGCATGATTTTCACAAATCATCGTCACCAATTCCTTCAAAAGCATCGTTCTCCACCAAGGGTTTTGGAGAAGAAGGGCCATTTTTAACTCCATGCTTTGAAGAAAATTTCTCCTGAAAAAGAATAATAATAAAAGATTACAAAAAAATTTGTATATTTAATAAACATTTTTAAGCTATAAACTAAATATAACAATAATAATACATTAATTATTAATAAATAAAACTGAAAATATATGCATAAATGTTTTATTTTATGTATGTGTTCATAAAATAAAGCTGATATACAACATTACTGTGCATAGTCTGGGATAACAAGTTCCAATAATTTCTTAAACTTTTTGAAAACAAGACTAATTAAGGAACTAACTTATACAGATATTGATAACTGATTATATATCTAATATATAAAATTCTTGTGTCACAGTGTTTGTTGCCAAACTCCTCCAAAACGGCTTGACCGATTCTTATGAAACTTTTTGTGCATGTTTGGTAGGTCTGCGAATCGGTCGTAATCTATTTTTTAAAACCCTAAGTGATAAGGGTGGTCCACCCCTAAATATTTTTAAAAATTTCTTTCGTAAAAAAACAATGTAGTGTTTTTTTTTTTTTTTATTTCTTAGTCGTGACATTACAGCACGTGTGCTTAAACAAAAATTAAAGTCTTTAATCTGTTTCATTTTTTTTTACTTTTTATTTATTTAAATGATCTTATATAAATCAACACGTGTTGTGAACTCGCGCAACAACGGCCGTTGCTTTACCTGTATATATTATACGCAACGTTTTTGTGGGAATAGTTTTAATTTAAAAGAGAAATATTTATGTGTTAAATAAATATACGTGTTTTATCATTATTAAAGGTAAGTCAAATAATAAGAGAACGAATACTGTTATATTTGCTCGTGTAGTGTGTTAATGTCTTAAGTTAATGTTTTGTTAAGTTATATTCTTTGCACGTGTAGCATTAAATTATATTTACATGTAGCATGTGTTAATGTTTAGTTAATGAAAATTGGCAACTTTATTATTGTTCTATGAAAAATAAAGATGGCTGTTGTTGCGTTTTAATTTACAAGTGTAATTGTATTGAAATTTACTTTATTGTGGCGAAACTGGGATTCCAGTAAAGTAAGTGTTATTTGCAATTCGAAAGCATGAAATTATCGAAAGCATAAACTTTATTTTGAAAGAGGGAGATAATGAAAAATTTTATGACTGTTAGTGACTATATTTATATACTCGCATTGTCCCACTACTGATTGATGAACAAAAAAACCATTTACGCCGCATTATGCTGGCAGTTTCGCAGGCCAAGGGGGATTCTTTTTTTTTTTTTTTTTTTGATGCACCAGGTGGAACTGACAAAACATTTCTCATTTCGCTACTTGCCGTGATACGATCAAAAAATGGCATCTCATTGGCCGTTGCATCATCTGGGATTGCAGCCACTTTATTAGATGGAGGCAGAACAGCTCATTCAGCATTTAAGCTGCCACTGAATATTCAAATAACCCAGATGCAGTGTGCAATATAAAGAAACAACAGTGCTGAAACAGTGTAAAAATTATCATCTAGGATGAATGCACTATGGCACACAAACATTCGCTTGAGACATTGAACAGAACATTGAAGGATATAAAAACAACGACAAACTATTTGGCGGTACTCTGTTACTCCTTTCAGGTGATTTCAGGCAAACACTTCCTGTCATTCCATGTTCAACGTACGCTGATGAGATCAACACTTGCTTAAAATCATCGTCACTGTGACGTAATGTTGAAAAATTACAACTAAAAGTAAACATGCGTGTTCAAATGCTTCAAGATCCATCAAAACAACTGTTAGATATTGGGGATGGAAAATTTTGTTGTACATGAAATTACTGGATGCATAAAATTGCCGACAGATTTTTTCTGCACAATCATCGACATTTCGCAAAATAATCTCATCGACCACATATTTCCCGATGTATGCACACAATTCAAAAATCTTGATTGGTAGGCAGAAAGAGCAATTTTGGCACCAAATAATGTGGACGTCAATGGTTTAAATTCCAAGATACAACAGTTGTTGCCAGGGGACTTGGTGTCATACAAATCTATCGATACAGTTTGCGATGCCAATGAAGCTGTTAATTATCCAATTGAGCTTTGAATTCATTGATTTGTCAGGCATGCCACCGCATCATTTACAATAAAGGTTGGATCTCCGGTTATTTTGATTCTTACTTTGAACCCACTCACGGCTGTGCAATGGAACACGATTAGTCATTAAAAATTAATGAAAAACGTTATCGAAGCCACCATTTTGAATGGCAAGTACCGAGGCGAAAATATATTGCAAAAATATATCAATTTTCCACCAGATTGACATTCGCAATGACAATCAATAAGTCATAAGGCCAAACGATGCCTGTGTGTGGCTTACATTTGGGCACACCATGTTTTTCCCACGGACAACTACGCAGTGGCATGTTCACGTGTGGGTAAACCATCAAGTTTGTTTGTGTTGGCTAAAGACGGACTAACCAAAATTATCGTACACTCCATTGCACTTAGAGATTAATGTTGATTATTTTTTAAATGCCATAATTAGTAGTAAATATGTAAATAACTATTTTTGATGTATATACAGCTATTATATAATGTAATTTAATATACATTTGCTAATTTAATAAAGTATAAAGGATGAAATAAATAAATGGTTAGTGTATTATCATTTTATAGGCCTTTAGTGTCTGCAACGCGTTCCATTCTTCCAATCATAACCACATTTCCACACACTTATAGTAAGTTAGTTTTTATTTTTATTTAACTAAAAAAATATTTTATAGAAATAATGTATATGGCAAAACAACGTTTGCCGGGTCAACTATATATATATATATATATATATCTTCCAGTTTTTGAGTAAATAAAATGAAATTAATAAATTTGAATATCTTTATTAAAAATTCATTTTCATTTAAAAAAAAAATTATCTTATTTTTGAACTAATAACTCATCCATTCTTCTTCTAGGTCCTATCTTAGCAAAGGATGCACCTTCTTTTATGAAGCTTGATTAAGTCGAGCTATTCTGTATTAAACCATATATGTTTCTTGGGGATTGAATCATTATCACATTTTCTTTTCGCGTTCATTCTTTTGTTTTTAATAATATTAAAATTAATTAACCTAAATCAATTTTATAGTACATTTACACATTGAAAATTAATAGATCATAGGAGTTAATTCAACATCAAAGTCTGCAAACATGCACTGCTTAAGCAAAATCAGTTACAAAAGTTTCTGCAACTTTTAAAGAAATTTCATTCATTTATAACTTTTTAATGTTGAAAGAAAATATCACAAGGTATTGAAAAATTAGCATCTAATTAATGTTGATTTAATCCATAGATATCCATATATAATGAAAAAAAAACATCACAAAACACTATACAAGAGTAGTACCATAATAATTAATATTTTCATATAAGCTTGAGTAGGCTTATTCAGATTAATCTGATTTATAATAATTTGGAAATTATTAGAACTTTTTTAAAGGTCTAACTTTTAAAAAGAATTTTAATAATTTTTCAACGGAAAAAAAAGTTACATGAGCAGGCCTCTACATATTTCAATTCACAATTAAGTTAAAAATTTATATTTAAATTCATTCTATTAGCTCACACTCTCCCTATATATATCTTGTCCAAATTTTCAATCGTTAATAAAATATTTTCTATTCATCCACTCAAGTTCAAATACATTTTTTTTAACTTGTAGTGGATGACACTTGATGTTAATACAGTTTTTTCAAATATTAATTCATTAATTAAATTTAGTTTTTTTTTAGATTTAAGTTGCATGTATCTACCAATAGATGGTGCCAGATAAACTTAAAAAATGAATGAAAATTATTTATAAAGGACTTTTATGCAAATATAGACAAAAAAAGCAGGAATTGACTTTAAAAATTTGTTTTTTATATTACTTGTTTTAAATATTATAATAATTTGGTACCAGAAATACACAACATAAAAACAAGCATAGAAATTTATATTTGAGTATTACATAATCGCAAAGAATTAAAGTAATTATAAAAAATAAACCTCAGAACAATCACAAGGACAACAGCATTACAAAAATATAAAATGTCATTAAGGATATAATTTCTGAAATAAATTTAACTTAAAGATTATAAGCAAAAGATTTGACTATATTGCATATCATTCTAATAAAAATTTAAAAGTTCAAGAATTTAAAATAAACTCATGGTCTACAGGGAAAAAACCTTTTTGTGTTTGTCTGAAACTTAAAAAATTCTACTTTATTTTAATGTGATAATTTAAGAAATTTAATTTTACTTGAAGCTATACTTTTATATATGATACTAATTAAATATATAATTAATAATTACACTAAGAATTCAAAAGAACTACTAAAATTTATATACTTACAGTAATTTTTCTAACTTGTCCTTTTGATCGGCCAACTATATTATTAGAATCTTCTCTCTATAAATAAATAATAAATTGAAAAACATGAATAGTCAATTTTCTATTAAAATTCTTTTAAAAACTTATTAATAAATTATTATTTTTGATGTAATTTTATTACCATAACGAAAATAATACAATACTAATAACATATAAAATATTAAAAATGTAAAACAAATTAATAATGAAGAAAGGAAAATGCAATAAATATTTTTCTATATTATTTATATCTAATATGCCAAAGCAAATATGTTATTATACTGAAAAGGAAGGCAAACACTATAACAGAAATCCTAATTAAAAGTGAAAATGGAGTATTGCATCTAATAACATTGTATTTCTTTTTTTTACTCAACTGGTAGATGAAGAAATAAATAATCTTACTGATGCAAAATTACTATTACAATAAAAAACTTTTAATGCTAAATTAAAATTGATTTATATGTGGTCTATAAAAATGCTTTTTTTTTTTTTTTTTTTGTTGTGTAGTATATGTGTATCTTTTATGAAGTTATTTAATCAAAATCAAACATATATATTTAATATAAGACTATCTATTAAACAAAATTTTAATAACTTTTCAATGAAAAAATAATTACACCAGCAGTCCTCCATATATGGCAATTCACAATTAAGTTCAAAATTTTTTTTTTTTTTTTAAATATTCTCTAATTTTTTTGGTAGAACAAATTGATTGAACAAAAGATTGTTTAAATTAGAAGAAAATTCAGGAAGTAAGCAGATCATAAAGAAAATTATGAAAGCTTGATTAGTTTTTAAAAGGAAAGAAATGTTACAAATACCAAAGAATAATAAACTAAACAAATAAATAAATATACAAGTTGTTCACCAAATTTATTAACAAAATTTTAATTCTGAATTTCACCATTATTTTCTTCTATATTTTATATGGCATATATAAACAGATAAAATAAAATATAGTGGCATATAAAATATAGATGATAATAACAGCAAATTTTAATTCAATCATAAATTTAATAAATACCCAATTAAAGGAAAGCATTTCAAGTACTTTATCTTAGACTTATCTTTTAATTATTTATATTTATGTAAATCTATCTATAGTGAATATATCTATCTATAATTTTAAGTGGTTTAAATAGAAATCTTATTTATAAAAGCATTAAAATAACATTTACTAGCGATAAGCTTAAAGCGTTTTAATCCATTCAATGACCTGAATGAGAAGTAGACAAATTTTTAAATTCTGGACCCAAGGCAACAGGTGTACTAAATCTGGTGTACCTGTTGTGGTGTTAACCTGAATTTACCTGTATGATATTATATTCTGACCAACAACACCTCACATTAACCCACTGATGATTTGCAAAGAAATTATCACCTGGCGTGAATTCTCACACTTCCTCTTCTGATCTGATCATCAAGGGTTTAATTTGATATAAGTGGTTCACAGATAAATAAAACATATCAAGCACACTGTTTCTGTGTTTATTTCCTTTCTACTAGACTGTCAGATTAGTTACTATTTTTAGACACCTTTATTATTTATAGTTTTAAAGTAATTCATTTTTGTAAACTTTTTTTATTAACATTATTAAGAGATGAACTGCCTAGAATGAGACAGGAAAACCACCAGACACTCCTGATACTTAAGGGAGATACGGATAATAAAAATTAATCATTTTGGTGATAAAAGAGAAGTTACTGTTTAAAAAATAAAAAGTTATTTCTATAAATTAAGGAATTAACATTATTTGTTAAAATATGCAAACATATATCGTATATTTCATTATAAAGAAAAAAAAATTTTAATCAAAAATGTTAAAAATGATCCCATAAATCAATGCTTTAAAATTGAAGGAGTAAAATAATACAAAACAAAGATTTACATTCATATTAATAGGTATAAAATAAATACAAATTATGATGTAAAATACAAAATAATAGTTACATTAACATTTTGAACAATTCCATCAGTTGAAACAGAACGTCCAATATTTGACGAAATTTGGTGGCTACTTCCATCTCTTTTCATGTAGTTCCAAGATCCTCTGCGATTAGATTTATCAAGTTTTTCTTCATTTTTTACACCATGCCTCTTTGATAATAACTCGTCAACCATTCCTTGTAAGCATACACTCATTAAAATTGCCTGTAATATAAATAAAATTAGACTATACATAAAATATTTAATAATAAAAGCTTAATTCAAATGGTTTAAGAAAATATGCTACCTTAAATTGTTTATATATATATAAATATTTCCAAATTATAGCTCTATTTTTTTAAAATATTGATAATAAAAAGCTTTGAGCTAATAACTTTTATTATCAATATTTTAGAAATTATTTCATTTTTAACTAGTAATGACAAAATTAAAATGGGCTTGCAACCTTCAAATCTGGATGAGATGAAAATTTTGCTAAAATCTCAATCTCAAGCTATATGGAATTATTTCATTCCCCTGTTAATAATGAAAAAATATGATAAAAAGAGTTTTAAAAATAATAATTTAAATATAGGTTTTCCCTTCTTTCAAATGAAAGCTTTCTTTTTAGATATATTGATGAAATATTAGTTATATCTTCAAAAAAAAACATTTTTTGGGGGGAGACTTTGAAAATTACACCTATTTTTACTTAAACATACATAACTGCAAATTGCAAGTGTACTTCAAGGAAAATGTTAAATATTCTTTCTTAATTTCTTAATATCAAAAGAATTTTGTGACAAAAATTTGATAGCTTGTATGAATGCTGTAATTGTTAATAAATGCTAATTAAAATTAAAGATTCTAAAACAAAATAAGTACCTGATCACTACGAATGCAGATCCATCTCAGATGATCTTTACTCATAAGATATTCAAATGACAATTCAAGCTTCAATTTGGCTGGTGAAACATGACCACTATCATTCGAATCGACAACTAAGGATTTAAACAAATCATTTTACATCCAGAATTATCAAAGGAGTAAAAAAATTGAGCTCTCAATTTATTTTTCAAAATAAAGATTTATTTTTAGAATAATTTCTCAATTTAAAATAACAAATACTTACAGAAGTAGTTATTCTCCAACATTTGATTCTTGTCACACGAAAGCATGCTTTGTTCTCAGTGGCCTAGAATTTTTAATGTTAAAACATTAACTCCTTTTACAATAAAATTGCTTTAACAACAAAAGAAATATAACACAAGTACTAATAAACATAAAAGAATTTCTTTTTATGAACCTTTTTAAAAATATTTATTTATGGTTAACAAATCCAATTGAAAAAACAAGTTATATGAAATAATTTCATGATGGAATTACAATTTATAGATTTTGATGGCTTTGCCAAATAACATAATGAAACTTATTTAACATATTGTAACAGCATTTTTATAATGAAGAGGAATGCTAATTTAGAACATTACTTACAGGGATCAGAATCTAAATGGAAAACCAAATCTCTTCCTCCAGCACTGATTATAACATTTGAATTAGGTTGGGGATAATCACAAATACATGAACGAAACTGGATATGGCCATAATATTTCAAATTCCTTGCACGTTGCAGATACTAAACATAAGAAATAAATTAATTATATGAAAAAATGGATGAGAACATTATAGATGAAATTTTTGAATAAAAACTTTATAATAAAAAGTTTTAGTTATTAAAGATTTATTATAAAAACTTTATAAGCAGCAATATATATATTATATATATATATAATTTGATAAAAAAATTTTAACATAACCTATTTAAATTAAGATATATTACATTAAAATTTCATTTCTTATATCAAAGAATTGATGGACTTAGAAAGGTCTTTTAAACTTTGAAATTTAAAATATTATTCTTCATAGTTGAATAATTTCATGTAATCATAGTTTTATTAATTTTTTAAATTATGTGTTTTGATGTTTATTTTTAACTAGAATAAAATTTCAGGAAAATTGAAAAAGCAAACATATTTTTCATATATTTTTTTAAAAAAAAAAAAGAAGCTTAACAAGAAATAATGTAGTTTAACTTATAAAAAATAAAAAGGATAATAAGTATGATTATTTTCATGCACTAATATGAATCCAAATACACACATTAAAAAATTAAATTATAAAATAAAACAAGTAATAAATTCCCATTAAAAAACATTTTTAAAAACAAAAGGGCAAGCAATGATTAGATATAAGAGCTGAAAGAAAGTTCA
Organism: Caerostris extrusa; assembly: GCA_021605095.1. Lineage (NCBI taxonomy): Eukaryota > Metazoa > Arthropoda > Arachnida > Araneae > Araneidae > Caerostris > Caerostris extrusa. The sequence goes on along the minus strand of BPLR01021265.1, from coordinate 77,682 downwards.
TATATAGAAGAAGATAAAAAAAATGAAGTATAGAAAATGGACTAGAATAAGCAAATAATTAAATAAAAAAAATTTTACAGAAATCTGGTAGAACATAATATATGTATTTATAAATGTCTTATTTGGATTTATAATTGTCAAATACGTAAAGAAACATTTTGCATTTTCTAGGTTTGTTTTAGTGACAAGTGATTCAATGTTGTTTACTTGACAAATAGTTTAATGTTGTTTTAGTAGGATTCAATTCAAACCCTGATAAAGTCAAATATAAAAGTTGTTCCAAATCAAAAATATTCTCTTGATTATGCCATTATAGTCCAACCACCGATGGTGTGGTAAATTGGCAAGCAACCAAATCAGAAAAGAAAGAATTGTTTTTTAGTAAGGAATATAATTGTAATAAAAAAGAATTTTAATTTTTAATAATTAAAATTTTAGATTACACTAGAGTAAAAAGAAAAAACCAGATAAATTCTACACTAACTATTGCACTTTTTTCTTTCAAAGTATTTATACATTTTGACATATGTGCCTTTCCACTTCATACATCTGATTAGTACTCCTAACAAGTAATCGATTTGTCCATTTCCGCAGTTAAACTGGATGCTTATCTTTCCACAAATCCGTGATCTGATTATAAGATGGTAAAACAAGGCAATTTTATGACAATTATAAAACAAATAAAAATCTCAATTACAGCAATGCCTTTTAATTATTCATATAAGATGGAATACCTTATCACATAGCAGTACTTAAATAATAATATTCTACTATTAGAATGGCTGGACAACTGATAAAAATAGGTAATAGGCAATATCTTTTAAATAAAAATTACTAAGGAAAATATTAAAAATATAATTAAATTCATTGGAAAAATCATCTATTATTAGAATCATATTGATCATTTAAAAGATATTGTTTTTAATTATTGCATGTATAAGCAAAATGTTCTTTAACTTATATTATGAATAATACTAAGAATAAATAGCAATAAGATATCTTACCTCTTTTTAGAACCTCTAGCTTGTAAGGCAACTAGTTTTCTTCTAGAATCTCCATCAGCTCTTGTCCAACCTCTTTCTATATCACTAACAGCTTGGACATATAAGAGATTCAAGCAAACTTTATCGTCCAATAGTTCTTCTTCAAGAGATGAATCCCAATAACTAAAAAAAGAAAACATTTTTAACATTGAATAAGTATTTAAAATGCATTTTAACCTAAATGAATTCATAATAAAATGTTCTTTTTAAATGAATAATCATAAATAAAATATCGAACCTCTTTCATACATAAATAAAATGTTCTTTAATTACATATAAAGGCATACATATAAATAAGTAAATTATAAAATTATAAAATTAAAGTGCGTTTAGATACACAATTCAGATGCGTTTAGATACACAATTTCACAGAGATCATTACTATTTGGATTAAATAATATTAACATGTTTATGAGATTAGAGAGTTAGTAGAAAATTATTTACTTTTAACAATAGGTTTTAAAAATTATCTGTGTACAAAACCAAAAATTTTCTACCTAACTTGTGATAATTAAATTGACATAGAATCCATATACATTAAACCCTTTTAAATATCCTCGACATAGATAAATAATAACGTATATACATAATATCAATAACAGTATTTGTTTTTTTGCTTTCAATTATGAATCCATGAAAAACAGGGGTGAACCTTTTTCATCTGCTTATCTACCGATTTTCAAACAATGCACTTCTTTAAAATTGCATCCTTGTTGCATAAAATGAGAGGATCCTTTTGTCTTGTTGACAAAGCACTTTGTCATGGCTTCTAAAATGATATAATCATGTTTAATTGCTCAGAAGTCAGCTTAAAGAAATGATCACTATGAATTGTTTGATCCCTAATGGCTCTTTATTATATAATTATGGCATGTCAAAGATTAACAAACAGATTTAATCAATAAAGCATATGCGATTTTTTTTCAATGTATTGTTCAATTTTTTTTTTCTTTTTACATAGGATACTAAGACATACTTGAATGTTCTTTTTTTTTTTTTTTTTTTTTGTCATACAATATATTTTTGAAGGGGGGGTTCGGGTTCCTTTCTATAAAAATTATCTGCAAAATCTTCCTGAATGTATCTGTGCACAGTATACATACATCTATTATTTAACACTGCTTACAATAATAATAAATGTGTATACTCTTTTCTTTAAAAAAAATTTACTTAAATATAAACACTCTTTTTTTTTTTTTTTCAGTTAGAACATTTAATACAAAGTTTTAAAGTATATGTGTACTAATAAAATGTGTACATAAACTTCAATAATAATTGGTATTTTTCTTCAGTACGAATTTAATAAAATGATATCAGATTTTATCAGTAACAAAATAAACACAATGGAGTTTTCTTTTTACCTTTTTCTTATTACAAGAAAATGATTATTGCCAGCAGATTTCAAAGAAAGATAAGCAGATTCAAAATCTTGTAATCGTCTTTCCACTAAACATAAAAAAATTCAATAAATACACTTATTTAGAAAAAAATAATTCAAATAATAAAATAACAATAGAAAAACTTACCTGATAAATCATTATTGCATTTATTAACAAGATATATACAAAAATAAGAAGCATATTTTTCATCCAATTTTAAAACATTACAAGCAGCCTAAAAATAAACATACAAATTAAAACATTTATTTAAGAGACAAATTAATAAATTATAAACAAACAATATTTTACAATGAAAACACTACATTTAAGCAATGATTGTTTTTTCAAGAAATACTTACATGGGATCTAATAAAATAATAACTACAATAAGAACCACAAAATAATCTTTTCATGGTTTATTATAAAATTTTATACATTTTACTTTTAAGTTATTGGTTTATTTGTAGCATTAAATTACAAATAATCATTATTGATTCCTATTAAAATTAACTAACTAATGAATTTAATTATTAAAATATATAGTGCAAAACAATTTTAAGTTACTACTTTTCTTTCTATTTTTTACCACTAAATATCATAATTAGACTAAACACAGTGGATAATAGTATAGTTGATTTTTATAATAATTATCTTGTAAAATATGTATAGCAGTCTAATTTTATAAAACCTTCCACAAAAATATCCGTAATTTGTACTAAATGGATTGATATATAAAGCAATTTTATTATTACTCTAAATATAATTACCTCCATCACAGTAGATGTGCGTGCAAGTGAAGATACTTTAATATTGATTTTTTGCCAATTCATGAGATGAATATCAAGAGATACAATTTCTTCCTTTGCATTTTGTGTCTCTTGTTGTGCAGACAGAAGAAAGCCTGTAAACACATCACTTAAAGCAATTCGTTGATCTTGACTAACTGTAAAAAAATATAAAAATCATCTCTTTGGAAATTAAAGTTTTATTTTTATTAAATAATAAGATTAGTATACAGTTGATACAAAAACAACAGAAAGAAAAAAGAAGAAAAATGAAATCTAATGAGGTCAATGATATCTGGTTAGTTATGGTCAATAACAAAATGGAATTTTAAAAACTCTTAAATTTTTTTATTTAAAAAATTGTAAGGAAGCAATTAATTACAAAAGAGTGAAATCAATGTCTTTTTACAATCTCATATATATTTCAGTGCTATTATAATGGCATGTAAATAATAATATAACACAATCAACTAATAAAATAATAATAATATAACAGTTTATTATTATAAAAATAATAAACTTATTCATTATTTATTGAATATTAACAAAATTTTATTTTTTACATAAATGGAATATTGATTGGCATCAGAAGCATGATTTAATAGAAAAATGTTTTGTCACTGAAATATAAATAGTAAGATTTTAATGATTATAAAAGTACTGCAAAACATCATGTAATATAGTTTTAATATTAAATAGTTCAATTATAAAAAATCAGCAAGTTAAAAAACATTCTAAAATAGAAAATATTTTTATTTACTAAAATATATTTTATATGCAAGCTAATAAAAGAAATGATTGTTTAAAAAAATTTGAATTGTGTAAAACCATTACTTAAAATGGAAGAAAATATATCAGGAAAATAAAATATGAATGGAATTAAGCAGTTTTTTATTCGAATGGAGGGGGAAAGTAAATGACTATATTAAATGATGATACATTGTTCCAAAATTAATGAAAGAAAAACAGCATTCGTATATACTAATTGAATAAATTTCTCAAGTTGTGCTCTACGTTCTTCTGTTTGTGTAGGTGTCAGTGGCAGTAATTTTTTAGGAGGGAATGGTGGGAGACTATTTGGACCAAATTCTCTTCGTAATTGGTCATATAAGTTATATAGCTGTCTATATCTTACAGTGCAGTGGTAGGCCCCATTAACATGCAAGTTGTAAGCCTATAAGAATTAAAAATATGCAAAGATAAGCAATAGTTGTTATTCAAACAATTTCAAATTTATTTCTGCACACAAATATAAACAAATGCTTTACTTTATATTTAGAGAAGATAGTTAAATTTAAAGAACGAATTAAACATATTTTAACAATAAATCATGGAATTTTAGAATTAAGAATGTTTAAATTCTTAAAAATTACATTTATAATTTTTTTATATGCAGAGAATCACAAAAAATAATAATAATGAATAAATAACTATTTTATTGAAACACCACTAATTAATTTAAATAAAACAGTCAGTGCATAAACAGTAATAAATTTTACACAAAAAATTAAAACATAAACAAAAAAGAAATAGATTTGTAATTAATTCTATTTTTATTTGATAATTTATTTAGATAAAAAAATGTCTACAATAGATATATAAATATAAATTAAATAAACTGCCTAAAAAAATTTTTTTTTTAAATAAATTTTTTTATACTAACATTTTAAATGGTCAAAAGAATTTTTGCAAATAATCAGCAAAATTCTTGCAATTTTTTTTAATTGCGTCAATGACTGGGACGTATTGTTACTTATTTAGAATTACAGAGAGAGCCAGTGTAGCTTGAAGATATGCTATGGACGCGAGTAACATTACCCCTACAATGCTCTCTACAATCACATTAGACCAGGACCCATCGTTTAAAGTGGTTTTTGAACCACTACAAACATCCATGCATAGACGGGACTCGAACCCGAAATCTGTGGCATCGAGCAACAGAAAGCTAGTCACTCAGTTATCACGCCCCCATCAAAATAATATAAATATGCTAACTGTTATTTTGCAAAACATCTATCTGCTATCAATTTGCATCTGGATATGGATTTGTTTCATTACAAAATATACCTGGATTAAAGAAATCAAATTTTTAGTGCCGATACATGTAATTACACATAAAAATCATAACTAATTAGTAGACTTTTAAATAAATTTTTATATTTTTAAATTAATTAGGCATTTTTTTAACAGAAAAAAATTTGAGTTTCAATTAATGCTTTAAAAGATTTTATCATAACAATGCAAAAAATATTTAAATAAAAAACTTGTTTTAATAACTATTATTTGACATATATTTAAGAACATCCCTTCTGTCATGTAGTATTCTTTAAAAATATCTACTAAGGTATAAGGTATGGACAAGTATATGAGGTATTAAAATTACATTCAGATAAGATTTCTGGTTATTGAATACAAATTCATAAATGAATTGTAATTTGAATTATTATTAATTTAATTATTTATATATTAATGTACTAAATTTAAGCACTTTTCAAAATCCCTCATATTTATTGAAACGTTTAGATCTTTAGAATATGTGCTTTATAAAAATACCATCATAAGTGCTTAGAAAATAATCAATAAATTTTTCTTTTGTGCTATATTATTTTCAATTTCATGGCCATCATTTAAGTGTTGAAATATATAAAAATTTTAATTTTTCATCAATTAATGTAACATGGTGGTACTTAAGAGATTATAAACAATTATATATATAAACATTTATATACATATATAAACATTTATATTTATGAATCAATATTTTTGTAAACAATTTTTTTTTGACTGAAAACAGCTTGTATATTTTGTAGAAATAGTATTCTAAACGAACAAGTTGAAAGCTTAATACTTTTTGAAAATCTTATATTAAATTTTTTTTTTTTTTTTAAATTATTATTAATTCTTCTGCATCATATTTAAGCAGAAGCTATGTTTACTCAAAATAAGTACATTTGCATGAGTGTGCATGTGCAGCCAAACTTTGGACAGATTTAAATCTCAAACTTATATTGCATATTTCAAATTGGAGTATCCATTTCTTACAATGACAGGTTTAAGTTTTTGCAAACTTGCAAGGAAAAAAAAAAAAAAACGTAGCAAGTCTATTTTACAAAAACTTATTTTCATTCTATATATTGAAAAAAAAATTCAAAACATCTTATATACTTCACTCTAACAAAATTTTTAAATCAAGCAATAAATTCGTTATAAAAAAATATCTACAATTAATTCACTTAAAAAGTATTATGCAAGTTTAAAGCATGTTTTTAAATTATAGAATGAGCAAAAATATACACATTGTTTAAAAAAATACAACTTTCCTTTCTTTCTATCTTTATAAGAAATGAGGAAAAACTGACACACTCATGACAAGCAGGTTTTAGTAGGCTAAATTATTTAACATTCGTCAAAAATTCAAAAAAGGAAAGTATAAACCATTATTTATAAATACACCTTCATGCACTACGGTGATCTTCACACGCAGTACAATTATATGAAGGTTCTGAAGTATAACGCTTATGCTATTGTTTTTTTTTTTTTTTAATAAAAATATTTAACAACTAAGTATAATATAGAGAAAATAAAATACTTACAATATAAGAAGAGTTATTGTCATTCTTAACTTCTAATGTATCTGGTATCGAAAAATGCATTTTTAATTATTGCGTAACAAATAACAGCCATACATAGAACAGCAAGGACGGTAAAATTATTTTTTTAAGTCAAATAATTAAAAACATAAAAAACATAACTATATCAAAACATTCTTGTCAAGGACCTGATCGGCGGATACGGTTACCACCCGCTCATCAGACATAAAGAATGTTTATCTATCAAAAGTGATAAGTAGGTCATTGTGTTTGTGACAAGAAAAGATAAGAAAAACAAAAAAATGAGTATTTTATTATCACCAGATGTCTTATTTCTTTTGAAATAATTACTTTAAAATTTTTTACAATGCAAATCATCATATCAGTTGATTAGATATTCACAAAAATTTGCTAATCACAGAATTTTTAATTGGCATAGGAATCAAATCAAATATAAAACCCTACTATTTTTCAAACTTTTGATGCGGATATATACGTAAGGAATTCTTGCGGTAAATAATAATCTAACACAATTAATCAAAAAGTAAATAACGTAATTCTGATGGAAAACATGTGTTGGATAGTTTTAGTGCGGTTTTAAATAATGATTAAAAGTAAACTTTCAAAATGAATAAGATAAATGCATTTCTATGAAAACATATTCTTGGAGTTAACAGAAACTACTCAATTAGAAGAAAATTGGAAAACTAACTCACTAATCTATCATTTGTTACACTCTATATAATAGTTTATCTATCATTTGCCGCTACAAAAAAAAAACAACAGGCTTATTTTCATAAGAATATGATTGATTTGGGGTGATTTCGAGCAATTAATTGATGGGTAAACATTTATTAGAAGTCAATTTATTTATAAGCGCAGAATATTAATATCACTTATGATAAACAGAAAAAGCCCCACATATTTAAAAATAGAAAAGTGTTAATCTTCGAAATGTGGGCATCTTCTCGGTGATTATGTGAAACTTGCATGTAAGGATAAGTATTTATATACTTTTGTGAATACTTTTATTCAGATAAATACGGATAATTAAAGTTTTTGATCATTATCTCCCTTTTAATAAGAATTCTGTGACAATACTAATGGTATTGCATATTTTTTTCTTATCTTAATGGGAAAAGCTTGATGTCATAAAAGATAAAAGATAAAAAAAAAAAAAAAACCCAATATATAATTTCATTAATTAGAATCCAAATAGAGATAAACTGGGAAAATCCGAACTTCTGCCAATAATTTTTCACGTGGAATGTTTAATAATAATGGGTACAGTTAATAAAACATAAATAGGAAAAAATTAATTGACTTTTAAAATCAAAAAGACAGATATTGTAAACATCATCAATTTAAAATGATTCAATTTCTTACTCTGTTACATGTTATACCCACGTATGGAATTAATATAAATAAGCGGTAATGATGTACATAATTTAATTTAATTAACAATTTTATTAGGTAAAAAAAGCTTATCCTAAATGTTAATTTGACATAAATTATTAATTTGAATAGGAAGAATTCATTATTAAATAAATAAAAGATTTTGTTAACAATTAATAAAATTAAAAATATTGAGGGAAAAGTATTCTAAAGTTGTGAGTCCCAAGGCATACCAAAATTCTATTTAATTTATGGTTTCCTGAGTAGTTTTAGTGTGGTATTTATTTAACTGAATATTAACACAGTTTTAATTTTTTAATGTAGTGTTTTCAAATATCGGGCACATGTCCTGAGGTCATTCACCACTGAAGCGATAGATATATAGTTAATACAACAATCAAAGTTCTGTATGGTGGGAAACGAGGGGCAGCTGTATTGCACCCACATACTGTTATCATAATTTGGAACGAACACCCTCAAGGAAGAATCTAAAGATTTGCACTTTCCTTTATTCCTTTCTTCTTGAGCCCAGGGCGGCCTGATGACCAACTGTCTAGCGCTCTGGCTTCGGTACCACAGGCTTCAGTTTCGAATCCTGGCGATAGTATGGATGTTTGTTGGTGGCTCGGAATCCACGTTAAACTTTAGGTAGGTTTAATTTGCCTAAAGAGGGCACAAAATGACCTTAGAAAGACAAACCAAACCAAATCTTGTGCCCATTAGATGGACTTTTGACATGATATCGATATCCTTTGTCATTTATCGAATCAAGTTAGTTCATAAATTCAACGCGCTATCCATCCAGCCGTTTTCGGGTCCCTTTGGAGATTGATTCAAATCTTCATTAATGGCTTCTTGTAGTTGTAGTGTGGTATTTAATTAAATTAGACTTAACTATAATATAAGTAACTTTGTCTTTTTTTTTAAATTGTAATGGCAGTAGTTGCACATCCATAAAAGATAGTGTGTATTAATCTATTAAAGTGTGTTTTTTGTATAGAATATAATTATTTTGCTTATCTATTTCGTTTTCATTTATCATTTAAAAGTTGATTATAACGGGCACTCATTGTTTTTGTCAATAAAAAAGAAGAGCTTTTGAAGGTAAGTTCAATAAATATATGTATATATATATATCCGAAAAGGAACCATGAATTATTCTTCTAATTATTATTTAAGAATCAGCATTCATATAAATGTATACTGGGAAATCAAAATTTTGCATTTCACATTTTGCCCCAGTATTCAACTAAAATATTTGAGCCGATTTCAGTGTATATATGAGATTCTGGTAGTTATTTGTAGTACATTGATATTTCGTCATTCACAATCTCTTGTCAAATTATCGTAAGGAGGCTAACATCCCCTTTCTCGTTTAATTACATAAGCTGATTTTATAGAATGACCCAGAAAGTCTTTTCAATGTAGAATTCATCCTCCTGTAAATGTTTGTAAGATATGCTGGCATAAGGTTACATGTGACATTTTTTCGGGGGGGCACATTTCATTTTCAGTTTGATTTTCTCAATTTTTTAAAGGTCCAAATAAACGAGGTGTCATTTGAAAGAGAAAAGTCCACGTATGAGAGCAATTTGAGATGAATTAATGTCGTGTCAAGTCTCAAAATATCCTGATCACAGCTAACAACACTTTAAAAAACCCGCATTTCATTAAATGCCAAACTTGAATGCAGGATAACTATTTATTAATTTTGTGACTTGAAAAGGATAGGAAATGATATTTATACCCTTTCTGTTGATTGGTTTATCAAAGTTAAGCTTTAGAAACACATTAAAATTCATGTTATGTCAGCCTATGGTTCAAAAACGTCAAAGTAGTTATTGAAACAATCATATGATATATTGAAACTCTTTATCTTCACACCACTCTAACCTCCACGCCTTTCTTAGTAAGAGAAAATTCTGTAGTGTCCTCTTGATCTTAAATGCCGTAACTTTCGTCTTTCGTTTAGTGTAATTAATAGCAATACAGTAAACCCCTGTCAAACACATTACATTACTCACGGTAAAATCGCTTTCTGTAAACTTTTTGTGGGAAAAAAGTATTGAATGTAGTTCAAATGAAGAATTTTTTTGTTTAAGCAAACACAAATATTACTGTATTTAAAAGAGAACTTAACAAATAGAGAAGAATTTTTATTGAACGATTGAAATAATTGAATTATTGAAATGATTTAATTGAAATTTAATTGCTGGTTAATGAGTATATATAACTATTTTTAAAAAATTGGGATTTTTGCCTGGGACAATGACTAACGCAATTCTTAAAATTTCACTGTAAGAAGCGTAAAGTTTTTAAATGCCCCGTGTGGGCCCGGGTTAGAATAGCCCCACTGTAGCCCATGCATATCGTAAAAGCCGATTAAAATAGGTACCGAATACCAGGGATATAATCTGGTGTGGTAAAATCAGACTTTTTCATTCTGGGTGCCCCACGTCTTTGCGCCCCAAGGCCAAGGACAAAAGTAAGCTGCATTTTTTTCTCTTTATTATAACTCGTACGGGTTCATGGACATGGTCTAAATGTTACTGTCGACCAAGTGGGATAAGTAGCAACAAGTTTTTCAATGCCTTTCATATAGTGTCCTTTATTCATTTGGATCAATTTTCATTGGAAAACAGACAGCTCCTGTACCTTTCTTAACAATCAGTTTAATTTTTTGTAAGTTAAAGTTTATACTTTCATTACCTGCTGGTTTTCCAAGATCATACAATTCTAATTTCTTGATTAATTTATTAACTTCTTCCATATCTGAAAATCATTGATCGTCAATTGCTTTTGCAATCTCGTACTAATTCTTTGGATTCAATTAGATCAATTGAGATCTTTTACAGTTGTTGATATTTTCTGGCCAGAGCTATGGAAACACGGCCAATTCTCATCAGCATACTACATATGAACAAAATTGTAGCATTGTATAAGTTAAATGGAAACAATTAAGATAATGTGAATATGAAAATAATTATTAGCAAATCCGAGCTCGGTGAGGGTTACTGTGTATTAGTAACAAATACAAATTCAGTATTAGTTGCATTTAAATACAATAATTTATCAAGCAACTCATTTACCAAATTTTTATTTTGCCATAAAGGAATCAAATGTAAATGTCATTCATTTTTAATGAAATGAATTAGTGATTGAGATGAAAATAAGTTTGTTTTTAAGCCAGACTTAAATGCTTTCATACAAACTTTTGATTTTCAGCCTATGTGTCACTTTAACAAATCAGAATTAAAATAAAAAATTAACATATAACAGGATGAGCAAATACTTTTTTAAAACATGTGAAAAATATTTTTGCTACAGCTTATATAACCTTGAAAGTTTGAGACCAAAAATAAAAAAATGTATGAATATAAGATGTTATTATTGTTTATTAAATTACAAAATTAAAAACACTGATTGCTGGAATATCTTTGTAATTTATTGTATTTACAATATATTTAACTTTGGAGTGTGCTTGTACTTAATATTATACTTATACATTTGTACTTATTATGTCAATTAAACGTAAACAAAAACAGCCATTGCTATTAATAAAGACATAAAGTCAATATTGATAATTATTGCTGAAAGTAATTCAATATGCGATTCCTTATATTTATTTTATATTTTAATAAATATATTTATGTAAATGACAATTATGATTATATGAAGCAATATAAAATGCTTCCCAGAAAATTGCCAGTTTTGAAATAATTCCAGAAAAGATCAAATTAAACATTGTCATTTAGTATGTATAATTTAAAAAAAGAATTTATATAACTTGGATAATTGTTAAAACTTGAACTAACTAGAATTTTTGCAACAAAATTTGATGGATATACCAAAATATTTTCAACTGATTTAAATAAAATTTAAAAATAATAAATACCCTTGAATACTAAAATGGAAAATTTCGAAATTATCACTACATTATTTTTATTCAATTCTTCTAAAAATAAATATTCTAATATTTATATTTCTATTCTATATATTTATATTCTATAATATAGATATTATAATATTTCTCTCTATTCTATATTATAATATTTCTATTATTAAATATTTTATTTCTATTCAATTCTTAGCTTCTAAAGTGTGCACAAATTGACCATTGAATGACAAACCAAAACAAAAAGGAATCTATTCTTTTCTTCGTAAAATAATTCAATTCATTTGAAAAAAAAAAAAAAAAATAAGAACATGAAATGAGTTTTAAGAATAATTTTATTCGATATTACTTAAATTTGCTTTGGCCAAACTTGGAATTTTAAATTTAAGATTGATTTTAAATTATTTGCTGCCAGCAATTACCTATTTTAAATAAAATCTCCATTTGGAACCCTGTAGTAAAACGTAGAAGTAAACTTATGAATGAAAAAATTCCCATTGGTAACACTTTGAAAATGAATTAACTTAGTAGAGATAGAGTCGCCAACCAAATGCCCGATTCAAGTTTTTGCATGTTCTTGATCGTAGAACATGCAAATTCAGGTTAGTCGAAAGTCTTCCGGAGACAATGGCAATGACAGATGAAGGTCATTCAGGAAGATGCAATTTTTTCCTCTCTCCATGAATTATCAAATTAACTAATTTAATATGATGTAGCTATCGATTAAATAAATTAAACAGTAACAATACAAAAGTAAAAGAAATAGTGTTTAATTTCAGTTTTTAAACTTGACTTGTTATCTAACAATTTCTCTGTGTAAAAATAACTGACACTTTTTTTTTTATTTAGATGTATTTTCGAAAGTTTTTAATATCCACGCTGCTAATTGGTGTAGCAACTGGTCATATGCCAAATACAGAACTGTCGGGGGATTCAGTACATTTTTCTTTGCATAAACTTTCCGAAGCTGTCAATACATTTGGGTTCAATTTGTTCTCTAGTATGAGAAGAATCGGAACGTCTTCGAATGTGTGTTTATGTCCAGTGTCTCTTGTCAACGTTCTTAGTATTCTTCATTATGGAGCTAGAGGGGAGACTGAAAAGGTATGGTTAAAATTTTGGAAATTTTATCTTCGAACGTTTTCCACAATATTAATGGAAGAAATTAATCTATTACAATCTTAAATGCTACAAAAAAGACTTTTTTAAATAAATTTATCTCTCCCTTTTCTCTATATTGGAAGTAGGATCATTAAGTGCCAAAGGCCATACCATGCTGAATATACCGGTTCTCGTGAGATCACCGAAATCAAGCATCATTGGGCGCTGTCAGTACTTGGGTGGGGTGACCACCTGAGAACACCGCGTGCCGTTGGCATTCACAAATTTGGGACCTGAATGGCCAAGTGTCTGGCGCTCGGTGCCACAGGTTTCGCGTTCGAATCCCAGCGGTGCCATGGATGTTTGTAGTGGTTCGAATCCACTTTAAGTCGTAGGTCCCGGTCTCCTATGACTGTAAGAGCGTCATGGAGCCAAAGTCAGACTTCTACCTACGGGTGCTCCATCACAACAGAAGCTGCTTCCTTCCCCTTCAATCACGAGTACGTATGGGCTCGTGGGCTTGGCTGGCCAAGCCAAGTGGGATAAGAAACAAAAAAAAAAAAAAAAACAGGACAAAAGAAAAAAATAGGATCATTAAGCTCAATGTAACAAAAATGGGTAATTTGAAATTAATGCAGTTATCCTTTGTTTAGTGCAATATCTGCAATAATTTTTAAAGTTTTAAAGATTCTAAAATAACAAGATTTGCAGATCTAAAATATGCAAGGTCAAAGTTTAAAATTCTCGAAATATTCTCTTGTGTTATGATGAGTAAAGCTGGATTATTTTGTTAAATTATCAATGAGTATAACATTGAGAAGGCGGTCTGATGATCAATTGGCTAGCTCTCTGGCCTTTCGTACCACACGCTTTTCAGGTTCTAATCCTGGAGATGGCATGGATGTTTTAGGGGCCTGTTTTCCGAGTGACTAGCGTTCGGTGCCACAGGTTTCGGGTTCGAATTCCGGCCCGCGCCATGGATGTTTGTAGTGGTTTGGAATCCACTTTAAACTGTAGGTCCTGGTCTAATTAATGAGGTTGACAATCCTACCCTGTAAAAAAGAAAGCATCTCCTATCTCGAAATCTGTCAGTAGACAGATGCCTTGGCCACCATGGGGGCTGTTGCGCCTTTAATGATGATATCATTGAAAAGACAAACAATTAATATAGTTAATACAACATAAGTGCGTTTATTCCATAAAAATTTATTAACAATCAAAATCATCCAATATTATAATTTCAACTTAAATTGATACCAGAATTCATGCCTTGTGCATCGTGTTTTCGTTTTCATAGACCCGAATTTTCTAAATAGTTAAAATACCAGATGTTTGTGTATGAATTTTTGTATTTAAATATGTCTAAATAAAGATTTTTTTTTTTTTTTAAAATTTACAGCAAAAAATATTGTTTGATTAAATAGCATTTTCGTTAACTTTTGAAGTATTTAGTTAAAATAGGAATCCCATCAAAGGATTTTTGCATAAATATAATCCATAAGAAAATAAAATTTGGCAAATTTAAAAAATTCCTAAAACGCAATGTTTGTTTACACATAATAAATGTGCATCTATGCACAGATAATTTTAATTATTTGAATCTATTGATTGCACTCGACATATTATTTGACTCTAATATATTACTCAACATTATAAATAAGTAAATGCAGAATTTGAATCGACTTATTTACAATATAAAAATCTAAAAATAAATTTTACAAAATTTATTCATAAAAGCTAGTCTTTTAAAAAGATTGTATATTGCTTCAAATTTATCTCTGAACTTAACCTTTAGATACTTTTTTTCGACACAATGGATTGCTTTAATTCAGGATGCCCAGAAACTATTAGAATACGGTACAAAATAGTGTGATTTAAAAATAAAGAACTAGAAGAGGAAAAAAAAATATTTTGCCTTTACGCAACAATCACGATGTTTAATCCTTTAGATACTCGCAGTACATTGAAGCTATGATTTCATGACATTGTATTGGCTAAATATCTAAGGAATATAGTGAATTAATAGCTGCTGTGGTACACGCATCCTGTAAATTAGTACGACTCGTCTGATAGGTGTAATCTTTTCATATACCCTCAAATGAAAATATTTTTCATTGGTGCTCTGGTCGTTGCTACCCACAGGCTTCAGGCTCGAATCCTGGCAGTGGCATGGGTGTTTGTGAGTGGTTCAGAATCCACGTTAAACTGTAGGTCCCGGTCTAATTAGCCCAAAGTATGCACAAAATGACCGTAGAGCGACAAACCAAACCCAAACTCTTCATTGGCGCAACAGCCTCATGGTGGGCCAAGGATGTCTGACTACTGGCAGAGTTTGAGGCAGGAGATATTTCCTTCTTACGAGTAGGTTTGTCAGCCCTACGCTCTACAGTTATATTAGACCGGGACTTGTGGCTCAGAGTCCACTTTAAAACACTACAAACAACCCGGGCACCGCCGGGACTCGAACCTGAAACCTGTGGCACCAAGCGTCAGATCGCTAGTTGCTAGGCCATCAGGGTATCAAACTGTTCAGATTAAGTCCTACTAAAAAACCTACCTACTTTTATTCTTAAGCGCCATATTTAATTTTATCTTTTAATTCAAACCAATTTTGTGTTCAAATTATTTTTAATGTTATTTCATAAAGTTTATTTTCAGGAATTGTCAAAAGTTTTGTTTTTCAATGATTACAATTTAACGTCAACTGAAGCAGCAGAGGCATTTTACAAGCTGCAAACGGAACTCTTAGTGAGTTCTAATCATAATCATTATTTTTTCAACGCATCCGCAACAATTCTAATAGATGAACACAGTAATGTACTACAATCCTTCCAACGTACGGTTGAAGTACTGTTTCAAATCCCTTTAACCGTAGTCAACTTCAAAGATTCAGCTCAAAGGACAGTCGAGTCTATTAATACATGGGTGGCCGAACGTACCAGAATTAAGATACTGGAAATTATCGACAAAATTGATGAGTCTGCTGATATGATTGTATTAAATGCTGCGTATTTTAAAGGTAGATGGGTCCATACCTTTTCTCCAAGCGATACAACTTATAAGTTCTTTTATAATTATGGAAGCAGATCTCATCTAAAGTGAGTATATTACTTTTTCTCCCTTCTGTTAATCCTATAGGATAGATAATATTAAAAAATAATGTTTGTAATAATTGTTTTTAATGTAATCTAAGGTCAGGATTTAAGTTTAGTCCCTAATATATCGATCAATAAATCGCTTAATCAAAACTTCGTTTATCAAGATATCGCAATCGGTTGCTTAATCAAAACTTCATTTGGAGATTTTACAGAACTTTTTCCGAGTTGAAATTTTGTTTAATATTTCTATTGCAGTAAAACTTCATAAAAAGAAAGCCAATGCTAATATAAACCCAGGCGTACAAATATTGCAGTTTTAAATTCTATTTCATTAGTTCAAACTTATTCAACGCTTTCTTTATTTCATGTCTATCAATTGATAAAAGTTGTGTAAACATAATACTTTGACAACTGTGATAATGTATCTTATATTAAGTTTGCCTTTCGATTACAATACCTTCTCGAAAATATGCCCCTTGTCTTTTACAACTGAAAAAACCTCTTAAATATAACGAAACTTTTAAGCGAAATGAGGTGCAAATTTACTCTTCGAAGGACCGGTATGTCAAACTCCTCCCTTTTTTGAAATTGAAAGAAAGGTAAAGATTAAAAGTATATCAATATGCTGATTTTAATCGGAAAGTTGAGTTTCTTTATTCGAAACTTGTGTGGACAAAATGTAAAGCACGAAAAATAAGCATGAATTAAACAGGAGAAACGCCCTTTTTTAGAATAAAAGGATATTCTAAATAATTTTAAAGAAGGAATGGAGGATCTGAGGGGATTTTGTAAATAAGCATTTTACAAACGAAACATTCAAAATGCAACTCAAGCTACGTTATTTGGGCATCTGTTAGACTTATAATTCTAAGTGGTTTTCTGAATGGTAAAAAGCATCTTTCTTTTAAAAAAACAAAATCGTTTGCTTACATTTCTTTTTTCTCTCATTCAAATAAAAGGCAATTTTATTTTTTTTTTAATCATGGATAACTAATTAAAATGATTCTTTTTTTCCTGCTTCGATTAATGTTTTTTTAAAACAGTATTTCATTAATCGATAAAACGAAGAAAAAGGAAACTTAAAAAATATTTTTGTTATTCCTATTTACTTATTTCCAATGGCAAGTTTACAGGACAATAGATATCATTAAAAAAATAAATGCAAAGAACAAGATAGAAACAAATGACAATCGGTTAATCCAACCAGTTAAGTCTGGTTGTCCAATAACGTTTCCATCAAGAAACGGGAGGCAGTGCTGAACAGGAAGCAAGGTGAGACATTTCTTCCTGGCTATCACACAGGAGACAGATGGCCAGGAGTCAGTTTAATTCTATGGAGGTACTTGCGGAGACAATCGTGACCACATAAAAGCCGTAGCTCCATTTTTGGGTGCCACCGATTTTTCTCTAGGCCAGTCAGAGATATCATGAATGTGATTGTATCAGGGCTTGTGAGATTTTCTAGCAGCCACATTCTCAAAGAAGGAGTCCCTAAGGGTCTTTTTAACTATCCTCTCTTGTTTGGGTCTGGCTGTTGCCACCACAGGCTTCAGATTTGAATCCTGGAGGTAGCATGGATGTTTGTTAGTGGTTCGGAATCCACGTTAAACTGTAGGTCCAGGTCTAATTAGCCTAAAGTATGCATAAAAATGACAGTAGATCGGCAAACTAAATCAAATGTCTTGTTTGGGGACAATCCACCAGCGTTCCACTGAAGAACTTTGAGAAACTCACACTGAGAGTTAGACTGAAGGCCATATTTGTAGATCATTTTTGCCGTATCAGACGTTGCCCGAAGTGCACCATGAGGAGGTAGATCTTTGCACTCAGAACATCAAAATAAATGTGTTTTTGAAAACGGACTTGAGAATATTTAATATTTCGATTTTTTTGTTTTTGTTTATTTAAATATGTTGTGAAAGGGACGCCATAGATCAGATTGATTTAAATTAAAATAAATAAAAATTACTGAAAAAATTGTCGGTATATTTAAAATTCTGAAGACTCTTTTGAAAAACTATTATACCGACAGTCATATGGTATGTTGGTATCCAACTGACTTCGAATTCTGTTAAACCTAATTTTTTTTTCAATTATGGTCAGGAAAAAAGATAAGGTAGCATTGTATATCGTTTAAAATATTTACTAAATAAGTGATTGTCCATTAATTGAATTTTCAGGAAATTTTCAATTTTCAGGAAAGTTCCCATGATGTCCTTGACAAAGCGCTTGAGATGCTACTTCACTCACGATTATAGTATTCTAGAAATTCCCATCAGAGGTCGAAACCTCAGCATGGTGATCTATCTACCATCCACGAAAGAGGGATTATTTAATGTAGAAAACATCCTTTTCCCTGAAGTTTTCTGGGATAACATGAACCTGCTGCATCGGCGACAAGTGAAGGTAACACTACCCAGATTTAACTTTGAGTTTCATGGCAACTTGACGGAAAATCTTCTTCATTTAGGTGCCAAGACTTTATTCGATTCACATTCGGTAAATTTGTCTGGAATGATGAGTAGAAAAAGGGTGATCTTTCGCGATGTACAACATAAGGCATTTCTGTCAGTAAGTGAAGGCGGTATTGATGCAATGCCACCTAGGAATTCAATTAGTCATAAAATATTCGCGGAGAAATACGACATACTCTTTGAAGTAGATCACCCATTCATATTCTTCATATACGATAAAAGGCTATCCATGATTTTATTCATGGGTCATATCACTGAAGTATAGTTTCATTCTTAAATTAAGTTTTATTAATTAAAAATTGAATCTTTACTTATATTTTGAAGAATTTTTGAAGTTTCTTGCTTGCAATGTTAGTTTTTTAGCATTTTATTTCTTGTATTACGATTTCTATAAAGTTGAAAATGTATTAAATATAGTTAGTATTTCAAATATTACTGTCAGTTTTATATATCTTTTTCACAGATAACTATTTCTGAAACAAGTTAGACTTTACCGGTTTAATATTACGTTGATAAGATTAAAGAGTTGTTCCAGAAGATAATTTTCAACTATTTGTTAACATTTAACACTCAATTCGAACTGATAAAACTGCACGTTCCTTATTCAGAAACAATGTTAATTGATAATTTCTTTTATCACTATTAAACTCGCAAAGAGTTTTATGAATGTAAAATCAGTAGAAAATAAAGTTTAAAAATGGCTTATCAATTTTTTAATTGCTTTGTGTTTATCTTTATATATATATAATTATTCTGTACGTGTTTGTGACTGTACTGCTCCTAAGCGGCTGGACCGATTTTGATGAAATGTTTTGTGTGTGTTTTGTTGTAAGTCCCCACCAGATGGTGCTGGAGTATATCAACTTCTTTACCGTTCAACCAATCTCTGTGAAAATTGGTAATAATATGTATTCGAGTATGGAAAATAGGTTCGTGCTGTCCACTTTATTGTTACTTCCACCAGATGGCGTGGTAGCATTCCACCTTATGGATAATCGTTTTAACAGTATATGAAAATTAGTATGCACATATATTGGAACATGGAGAATACATTCGCGATGTGTAATTTTCTACGATGCATTTTTTTTTTCTGGACAATGTATGCCGGGATCTGCTAGTGTTTTATAAAATGTTGCTAATTTTTGAAAATGGATCATCGGGAATTTAAAAATGGAATTTCTTTCAATTATTGATAGTTTCTCAAATTTAATACTATGTTAGAATGGTATTAAATGTATTTTAATATTACTTACCAAAAAAATAACAAGTAACAAAGATTATTTTTCCAACGCAAACCATGGAATTTCGAATGGCATAAAAATACCGTGAACAAATCTTGTATAATTTTCCTTACAGAGAATTTGTTATACAAATAATATCCCAACCTTAATTTTTAAGGTATATTTATTGAGACTTCGCTATAAAGGGTAAAGTCCAAGAAATAATATAATTTGTTAAAACAAGAATTCTGAAACATAATTTATCTTTATAAAATAGGATTCTTATAACAAATGTCCTTTTTAAATTTCATGTATCATTCATTTTTGAAATTCTAGTGCTGAATTTTTTTAATTTATCCAATTTAAATGTACATTTATCAATCCGGATGTTCCACACTTACTACATTGTAATCTGTACTAGACTTGTTGAAAATGTTACAGTTAATCATCCAATCGTAATTTTATGTAGAAGCCAGTGTGCAAAATGTTTTACTTATGAATAAATTGCTGAACATCTCTTATTTAATATTCGTAAGCGTACATCGTGTGTAATAATGTTAAAGTTTTAAAATATTAATATTAAATTTAACTCTAAGATTAATTATATTTGAAGAATATAATTATCAAAACCATTCTTATGATTCTGAATTCGATTATAAAAATCCCTTTTTGCAGAAAGTTTAGCATGAATTTTAAAAATTTTAGCTTCCAACTATCTAGTTCAAGAAATCTCAAGTTCAAATACATTGATTATGTCTGTTGTAGTCACGGCTTTAGGTATCGATGGCAAATGTAACAAAATGTTTAACCATTTCACATTGACAGTGGGAGTTTTGCAGGTTTCTCCTATACCACACAAAAAAGCGGGACAGTTGCCAAAGGAAGTCTTCCAGAAAGGCAAAGCCCATCGGCGGTTCATTTGATGTACAAAAAGAAAGATAATATAATACATTTATGGATTATGCTGAACATCACCAACCTAAATGTGACAAACTGATTTAGCAGCTCCTCAAGTATAAAAAAAAATAAATCATTATAGCGTTTTTGTCATCGTTCTAACCTGTTACGATGGCAATAAAATCTCAGTGGCATAACTTGACTTTTGACCTATCTCTCTTTCGAATCCAGAGATGTATGATCTTTAAAGTTAATGACAATCAAAAAACGAAGCTAGTACTGAACAAAAGTGATAATAGTAAAAATTTGTTTCGCAATAATAATGATATTTTAATTGAACTTTTCACTTCTAGAGGGCAGCACGATCAAATTTTCGGCATAAATAATTTTCACTCGGAATTTCCTTTTCATTCCTAAAATGGCCAAAACTCCATTTACTGCGGTCTACCAGCCCAATAATAAATCCTAAATGATATTTCCTACAGTGTTTAAAATCATACATATCAAATATTATATTTTTATTATTCTTATTTTCTTGGGAATGGCATCTTAGGCTTTTTTTAATTAAATGAAATTATCAATCATTACTGTATATACAAAAATGATTGTTAAATTTGATATAAGTATTCAATGATTTATCATTTTTAAAAGTAAAATCGTTCCTATAATTGTTTAGAAAACATTTGAACATCTTATTCAAAAATTCCACTTGAATCAGTTTAAGTTAAACTCAATAATAGTCAGAAGAATAAGAATCAACGATGTTCAAATGTTCAATAATCTAGTTTAACATCTCCGCCTATAACGACTTCAAGAAGAGGGCCACTTTCAGGTTCATAGGAACTCTTTAATTTTTATTTACAAACATTATATATATATATATATATATATATATATATAGAACTCTATTTATTACAAATTATTAATACAAAAAAATGAACAAATAAAGAATTAAATTTGATTCGCCAGTACAGTTCACTCCAAGGACGGAGATTTTCAGAGTTCTCGAATCTAATTCTCCTATCTGTGGTAGACCTTAATTATCCCACGGCGTGATACATGAAACCACAAGGGGCTCAACTTTGAAAACAGACAGGTAATCCGGCTTGTCCAGTCCCCTTCAGAAAAAGAAAAAAAAAAGAAACATTTCTTGTCGACTCGACGCAGAACGCTCTTCTTTTCTTCTCAAAAAAATGTCTTTAAGAAAATCCATCAAGATGAGGAGGGAGGGGTCAAAGTAAAGGTCGAACTGACAATTGCTAATTTCATGAGGTCTCATTATCCATAACACTAATTTTCTGCTATCAGATTTGAGTGGCAGGTGGTTCTCATTAGTTTAAAGAAGGGGTCTCAAAATTTTCCATTCTTACGGCTATACTGTTTACCAGTAAATACCAAGAGCCAAAACCGTTTTAGTTTTTCTGCCATTATCTATAATTTCTAGACTAGTCGCCGAGTAAGAGCTCTGAGCGAGCATACGCTTGCTAAATGTGCTGGCTCAATTATTACAATTACTATTGTGTTTATCGATACGACCGTGACACTTGATGACATGTATTGGTTAAAAGCGCAAATAAGTAGGTTAACTATCGAGAGTAATCGCTGGGATGCTCACTAGTTTATAATGTTAGAGGGATTCATTTCAACTATTTGTTAGTTGTTATGCTTAAGTTAAATTTTCTGCGTATTATGCTTATCATTAAGCTTTACCTAGCAAGTCAATAAAACCGAGTTATTATCATTCTGTGCTTTTTTATCCAACTTATTACAGCAACAATAAGCTTTTCGCTGTCGCGGGCCGTAGTTTGGAGACCCCTGGTTTAAAGCACTAATTGCATGTAATATAACAACCCACAACACTGCTTATCTGCTGTCAACTTTGAGCGATAAGATGTTATTAAGCATTTGTTAAAGAATACACTTTCCTCTCTCCTGAAAACGAAATACTACAACTCTACGAAATACAAAATATATTATCCAACTTTTTTTCATTCTGTTAAAAAGTGAAATTTTAAACATCTTTGTTATATAATGCATTTAAATGATTGAAATTCTTCAACAGATATGTTTTTAAACCTGGGTATTAAAAAATGTAAGTAATCATAACAAACTGACTGATAAAATTTTAAAACAAATATTGTACTAGTTGCTACAAAAAAAAAATAGAAAAAAATGTTAAAAAAAAAAAACCGTTAAATTAATGCAATCTTTTTTTTTTACTTTATTATTTACTTATCACACATTTTACAAAGAAAATAATATTAAGTTCCTGGTTTTCTTGGCATACCATATCCCATCTGTAATTGTTTCGAACTATGAAGGTCGAATAGACAATCGTTGATTTCAGGATGCATCATTATCGATGACACTGATTATCTTCTGTCAAACTTAAGTGGCAGATTATTCTCATTAGTACAAAACACTAATTGCATGTAATATAACTATCCACAACACTGCTTATCTGCTGTCAAATTTGAGTGAGAGGTTGTTATTATGCACTTGTTAAAGATTATTAATTCCCTTCTCTTGGGAACAGACATGCTATATCTCTTCCCGCGAGAAAAATGCTATAGTAACTTAGTCATGGACTAGTCGCCTCTTAAACCGGATCTCAATCCTGTGAAGAACGTGTGGGAACAGCTATTACGAAAAGTGTATGGAAATGAATGCCAATATCTTCTGTCATGGAGCTTAAAACAGCGATTGAGCAAGCATAATATAAGTTGACTCTCGGAATTTCTGCAAAACATAGTGTTTTCAATAGAAAATCGCATATTTGAAATGATAAAAAAGAATAGAAACGTTAAGTATTAGCAATTGTAAGTAAGTTGTTAAACTTTGCAATTTTACATAAAACATTTCAGTGTCTGTAATTCTGTTTCATCTTATCTCGGAGTTTTATTAAAACACATATTTCTTTTTTTTTTTTTTTTTTTTTAATTTCCCTTACATGATATTTCGATATTTCTTTTTATGTTTGTAATCTTACACATCACA
Source organism: Caerostris extrusa (assembly GCA_021605095.1). Lineage (NCBI taxonomy): Eukaryota > Metazoa > Arthropoda > Arachnida > Araneae > Araneidae > Caerostris > Caerostris extrusa. The sequence goes on along the minus strand of BPLR01021265.1, from coordinate 53,808 downwards.
AATTATATTTATATTATTCCTAGTTGTTTTTTATCTGTCCATCGCTGGCGATTTTGGAGAAATTGTTTTAAAAGTTGAAAGATTACGAATGAAGAGTTGCAGTAAAAGAATTTGATTCAAATGTTATTTATTTTTAAATTTAAAAACAAAAATGTTCAACAGGCATTCTTTTTGAATAAACCTAATTATTAACTTTGACGTATCCGTTCTTATATGATATTACAGGGGACTCAGCCATTTGAACTTGTTGAAACTTGTGCCAATTGATTGCTTATGAATACATGCTTGTGACTTTCATCAAATGTTGCTATTTATTATTGATTTGAGGAACTATTTTAATGTGTTAACTTCAAACTATTTAATGTGCCAATGTGTTAACTATTTTAATGTGTTATGTTAACTAAATAAACTATTATCCTTGAAATGTTTGAATTTTCTGCTTCTATTTTTTAAGTTTAAACAATAACATTCAGTTCCATCCATAACTCTTGCACAATCATCCTTTTTCATATTTGTTACCAGTGTTTATCAAATATTTGTTCATGTATGTGCGTGTCTACGTGTAGTATTCACCCAAGCTTCTTTTAGATGCATAGAATCTTCATATTATCCATTTATTATATTGTATTTATGTTAGTTTTATAATTGATTGTGATTGTTCTTTAATCTATTTTTTTTACCACTCTGTGTTTAACAGATGCAAAGAGTAAGTAATGTGTGGTTTAAAATAAATAAAGTTTCCCTAATTTAAATGGAGTAATAAATTATTCACTTTAATAATTTATTATAAATTGATAATAAATTGAATAATAATTATTATAAAGCAAATTTTTTAATATAATAATGAAAATGATTAATTGGATTTGAGTAAAAACAATTTATCACCACCTTGTATATAAATCATAATTTTAAATTCAGTGCTCTTCTCCTCACATTTAAAGTAATTAGTTTGTACAACAAATTTCATTTATTAATGAAGAAATATTACTTTCATTCATTTTTTTCGCTAAACTCATATAACAACTTGAACTTATTAAGAAATTTATAATATTATTTGAAGTAAATAATACATGAATTATTAAGAAATTAGTACAATTATTACGTTCCTTAATAAATTACCATTTTCTAATAGGGAAAAACTGATCAGTATAAATTTATTCTAGATCAGTTTGATTCAGAAAATTTTATTAATTATTGATATTTTAAATCGACAAATATCAATATCAATAATTAAAATATTAATAAATGATTAAATATCGACAATTTATATCTTTCTGTTTTTAAGATAAGCCAATAATTGCTATCAACTACTGTTTTTGGTAAAACCCAACTTACTCAAGTTATATTAAGTTAATATTTCAAAATTTACTTTCGCATCGCACAATAAATATCATTTTTGTATGTGTCAAAAATATATTAGAATAATTTTTTTTATATTTGGTTTTCTTACAACTTTCAAAACATATTTGTTAAAATAAATGGAATTTTTAACTTTGTGCATTATATTTAAAATATATATATATATATATATATTTTTATTTCGAATATTTCTCATTTATATTGTAAGTAGCAAAAGAACCAAAAGATATTCGTTATAATAATATGAATTTTTTTTCGAATATTTTACATTTAAAAAAAACATTTTTATTGTGTTTTTCATTTATGTTATAAAAAGAAAAACGATATTTGTTATAATAAAATGAATTTTTTTGTAAATAATGTGCTTAATATTTAAAAAAAACCATAATTTTATATCTAAAATTTCACATTTTTGTTGTAAGAAGCAGAGGTACTAAGAACCGAAAGATGGTATACAAAATATTTATTTAGAAGTTAAATCAAATTTACTTTTTTTAAAATTACAAAACAATAATTATGTATTGTAATTACGTATGTAAATTATAATAATAATTATAATAATTGTTTTTAAGTCAAACAAAATGATTACAAGTGAGTGTAACTCTAAGAAAAGAGCACTTCTTTTGCTTTGAAATTTTTTTATTGACTTTAAATGAAAAACAATAAACGCTTTTTTATACATAATAATATTCATTTAAAGCATCATAATAACAGTTAGATATATTTAAATTATAAAATATTATCCTCTATTAACAACAATTCGCTGTAATTAATTGACATTTATAGGGAAATATTTGTATGAAGAAAAATGTATTGTATGAGGAAAAGATTTCTCTTTTTCAAATTTCTTTATTAATCAAAGAAGGCCCAACTATTTTTTTTATCTTACTTGAACTTTGAATTTCAATATTTTTATTGATCATGAACAAAAAATTCTATTATAAAGGATTTCAAAAAGGTAAGAACGATACAAAAAAACGCTGCGAAAATTAATATATATAGTTTTTAATTTTTTCAGAATAAAAAAATCATCTAAATTTGTAGTTACATATAAATTTTTGAATGTGTGTTTATAAAAATCATAATATTTATAAATACAGCTGCAAACATTTGAATATTATGTAAGTCTTTTTAGCAAATATGTTTATTAGTAGATAAAAATCCATGACTAAATTTGTGCACACATATGAAAAACACTTTTAATGAACATTATTATTTTCCAATAAAAAAATGTTTGCATTAGTCTTACAAACCTCATTTTTCTGTTAATATTAATCAAAAACCAGGTTTGGTAATAAAGAGAAAATAAAATGATGAATAGAACAAAATTGTGTTTGGATGATACATAATCAGCTCATTGCTTGGAACAAATACTACATGTATAGACGCATAATCATCAATAAGCTGCTTAGTCATTTCGCATGCATTATCACTTCAGTTACATTATCATTTCAGTTACTTTAACGCATGCATTTTTCAGATGCATTATCATTTCAATTACTTTAAGAATACAGATCTCGAATCTTGCTTTTTAAAGTGTTGTATCTTCTTTTCTTGAAATCCAAACTTAATCAGTCTTTCATATGCGCTTTCCCTACCAATAATCTTGTTCAATAGTTCCTTGCAGTGTGAAGCCATAGAACCAATGGTTCCACCGAATTCTGTGGGTAGCAAGTCTGGAGGTAAATGTTGGTGCAAATTTTTAATGTTGCTGCCATGGAAATGAATCTGAAAGAAATATTACATGTTATAATTGCGTGTTATATTAAAAATGAATAATAATAATTTCTTGATTTTGTAATGGACTAAATATGTTTTCGATGTTTAGCGCTGTGTGGGGCCTGATGGTCGAGTGGCTAGCGCTCTGGAGCTCGGTACCATAAGTTTCGGTTTCGGGTTCGAGTCACAGAGAGTCGTGGATATTTGTAGTGATTCGGAATCCACTTTAAACCGTAGGTCCCGGTCTAACAGGACCGTAAAGCGTTGCGGGGGTATTGTTACTCCGCGTCCGTAGCTATCTTCAAACAACACGCCCCTCCAGGGTTGTGCTAAGTGAATAATGTCGATGCAGCGCTTGCATTAAAGCATCAAAGATGTCTATAGTTGCATTAGAACAAAAAAAAGTCTAAGTAATGTAATTATAATAGAGACCTGATGGTCGAGCGATTAGCACTCTGGTGCTCGGTGCCCGGTGTCACATATTCTGGTTCGAATCCTGGTAATGAAAAGGATATTTGTAGTGGTTCGGAATCCACTTTAAACCGTAGGTTCCCCGTCTAATATGACTGTAACGCGTAAAGTTGGTAACCCTACCCTTAAAAGGAAACATCTGTCTCAAAATCTACCAATATGCAGATGGCTGTGGCCGTCATTTGGGAGTCATTTATTTATATTATGAATATTTAATATATATTTATAATTTATGAATATTTCATTTATTTTTATTTCCCGAATATTTCATTTAGGTCAGTAGTTGGGAGGGTAACCACCTGGGAAAACCGCGTGCCATTGGCATTCAAAATTGAGGCTTGGTGGATGAGTGACTAGCGCTCTGGTGCTCGGCGTCACAGGTTTTCAGGTTCGAATCCCGGCGGTGCCATGGATGTTAGAAAAGTGGTTCGGAATCCACTTTCAACCATAGGTCCCGGTCTAATAGGATCGTAAAGCGTTGTGGGGGTAGTGTTACTCGCTACCATAGCATATCTTCAAGCTACACGTGCCCCTGGGTAGTGTTACATGAGTAACAGCCGTGCAGCCCTTGTTTATGGCATAAAGATTAACTGCCTCTGTATTGCCAGCTGGTTAGAACATGTTTAGCGCTGTAATTTATAAGCTAGAGAAATATCAACTAATAAAAAAATTGAGTAAATTTTTCGAAGAAAGTCCTCTATTTTAAAGCATCAATTTAATATCTTTATATTAAAATATAAAAGTTAAAAAAAAACAAGCGTCCATTTTTATAATGAAGTTCATAGAAAATACTCACCCTTTTAGTAAGCTTTTCTGATAGGAGAGTTTTGATTATGCTGAAGATTATATTGATATAAAAAGGTTCGTTAATGACGTGAAATCCTTTGGCACGACATGGTATACAATCCTAAAAACATAAAAATAATTTCATTATTTTAATGAAATTGTAAGAATGATTTGAATATGTATAGTAGGTGATATATATATATATATATATATATAGTAGAAGTTATGGGTGGTTTAAACAAAGTACGTTGACTGCAGCCACACACGTTTATCTTGATGTTAGAGAAGCGTTGCTTTAGGTCAATGCCCATTGAAATTTTATGCCCCATATTTTATATCTAGAAATATATAATTAATTAAAAAAAGACAGAAGTAATAGTATAGATTAAGAGGGAGAAAAAAATGCTTGGTAGACTTTAAAAATAAAATGTGTAGTTATGAAATGAGAAGAAACTATAACAGTAGGAGGCCACCATCCTGTGGGTCTTGCAATAATCGCACTTCGGATGTAGGAATGAGGGAGGGGGCGGGACATCGGATTATATGTCAAGAACAATACGCGGTCTTTTTCTATTTTTAAGCAAAGAAACATCATACATAGAAAGATAATTTAAAACACAATTGTAAATGTGAGGAAGATTATTGTAGAAATCTTTAGAAATTTTAAGTATAAATTGGCGAATGTCTAATATTCTGATTCCTGAAGTATCAAGGTGAATTGGTGATCATCCGAAGGATTTCTTGTCATGTCTTTGGATGATTTCCAAGTTAGTTTTTGCTGCGGAACTCCAAATTGGACTTGCATAAGTAATCATGGGAGCATGTAATATACAAGCATTTTGTTATGTAGCGACAGGCTAGAGTTTCTACAAATTAGAGGATAGAAGATGCGGATAGCTTTATTATATTTATTTGAGGTTTTTAATATATATATATATATACATCAAATACTAATAACACCATAGTTACTGAATAATATGCAATTACGTTGCATATTTAAATATCTGTTTGGAAATTTTGTATAATCACTTTACGCAACTAAACTTTTCTGAATTTTCTCTTGTAAAATTAAATCTAAACCAGTGAACCAGTGACACAATTAGCTGACTTTACTTCTCGTTCATGCATCTCGGTCTTCTAGAGCCTTCATTTCACTGATACCTGTCTGGTAACTATCAAAAGAACATTTGTACAACTGTAACCGTATGACCCAAATAGTGCATTGTTGCTGACTCAGTTCAAAGTCTTCCAATTGTCTATAAGGTCTTAAAATATATCGTAACGTTATTATTATAAGTATTTTATGAACATAAGAGGTAAATACACTTTTCACAATACTTCATTTCACAATACCATTCGCCAATTGAACAGGAATTAGTTTGTATACTAGATTTGAGCACCATTACTTATCGAAAAGTGTTGAACGGCAATTAAGGAATTTCTGGAGCTTTCAACTGTTATAAAATCATCCGCATGATAACATTAGAAACGGTAAAACTGGTAAAAGCCCACAAATATTAGTTATTTTATTGGTTGCCAGTTGCGTAGTAAAAAGAATGACCGATATTAACAAATTGTTAATGGTTGAAATATTCAATATTTGCAGTGTTGGTAAAACTAAATTTGGGACAAATCGAAAATAGGGCCGTTGGGATTTGTTGAAATTTTTGTGGCGCCAACTGAGTGATAAGACGCCAAATGTGGCAACCCGGGTTTCTTGTATTGTTTACAATTCACTTCACTTACAATTGCAACTTGTTACTTAGCGGATTTTGGAGAAAAAGATTTTTAACACCAAATTCCAACAGCCTCTATTCTGTGATTTCACCGAAATTTAGAGATCATTATATTAAATTTTATTGAGTACCTTCTATAACAATATAAAAATTTTAATTGAATGTGTTTGAAACGTACCTGTACTAGTCGCACGCATCTGAAGAGAAAAGTCGGAGATGCAAAATGCCTCAATATTTTCAAGGAAAATTTACTGAGGTCAAAAATTAAGATGTAACCACATACTTGGGTAGGTTCGAACTGTAGAATGTATTCCAAACCAACTAAACAAGTTGCAAATATTTGTTCTGCTGAAACTTTCTCCATGTCAAAATATCCTGCAAAAGATAACCAAATAAAATTTAATTGAATAAACTCGATAATATCGATTGATAAAGCCTAGGCCCACTAAACCTAGGCTTTATGAAAGGCATAATGATTATCTCTATATATTTATATATATATATAATATTTTTATCCTATGACCGTCTCAGACCTCTCGATCATTAGTCGACGAGCAGTCCAATACAGTAAAGAACGACAAAAACAATTATTAAATGCATTAATAGTAATACAAAAAGTGATACAGTTAAGAACAGTGGGACATTTGGTGAGGTGCTCTCTAGTCATGGGCACACCATTTTCGCAAAGTGGACAGATATCTGAAGCAGCCAGTCCTATTCTATACAGGTGACTCGGTAAGTAGTCAAGGTCTCTGACAAGTCAAAAGCAGGCCACTCCGACCGCTCTAAGCAAAGAACTGGCAATTCGTGGTGACTTAATATATATGTATGTATTTGTGTATGCATAAAAAGAGAGAGGGGTCTTGATATAACAAAAAAATTAAGCAATGTATAAATTCCAAACACATAAATTTATTTTTGCATATAATTCGTATTTATACTGAATAGGAGATAAGGTAAATTATTTTCTTTGATTGCAGAGGTTGGTGAGGGAATGCATTTCCTTCTGATGACGTTTCTGGAACTATTCATTACAAATTTGGGTCGCACAGGATGGATGTAGTGCTGTTTACGGACCTGCCGTGTACATTTTGAGTAAAGTTGAACTTGCTACAAATATGCCATTCCAGTGATAAAGGACCGTATGTTAAATTGTCCAGCATTTGTAATCTGTAACAACATTTAGGAATCCATCTCAAATTAATTGTTAAGCATTCTGATGATAAATTTAAATGTAAGAGGTTAAAATCAAAAGTCCTCATGAAAAAAAAAAAACTAATTGCTATTGAATAATTTGATACAAATGCGGAAATAAAGGAAAAAATGTAAAATAATAATAATTTGCAGTTGTTCTTACAAGTAACTGTTATGTGAAATTTTTATTGTATAATATTTTCAGCCTATTTATTATATTTAAAACATAAATGGAGTGAGTTCTCCTAATTTGAATTTAAGTTTTAGAGTATAATTTTGATTTGTTTATCGATGTAATTGTAAAATATTCGAAATTTATAGAAAATTGCATGTAATATAGAAAAATTAAGTATTTTACTTATTTTGATAAAATTTGAGAAATAGCATTATTAAAATTGTCATAAACTTAAGTAGCACAGGTTGACAGTTGAAAAAAAATACCTGAATGTTATGAGAGTAGAAAAATGAACTTTAGTTAAATTCTCGTTTTTATTTTTAGTATTGAAGTTTTTCTTAAACGTAACTTATATAGCAATATTATTAATAATCTACACTTTTTTTTTGCAAAAAAACAAATTAAAAACATGAAGAAAATAATTATTTTTATTGAACTTAAAATATATATACACAGGTTATGAAATGATTAAAAATTCTAAGCCACAGAACCCACAAATATGTAAAAATTGCGCATTGAATCTTCAATCAGTGATTAGTGAAACGTTTCTTGTCGGCGATTCATACATGTTTCTACACCTACATAACCATGTTTCTTCCTACACACTGCAAGAGCGCCTTGCGGCATACAGAAGAAAATTGTCGGTAGACATCGAGACTCTCACCAGAGTGGACGTGTAGTGCTAAAGCGCAATTCCCACGCTCCTGTTAAGAAACATTTACTTTACATTCTCATCCCAAGATAAATAATATTTAGCACAACCCTGTGTATTTATTGGCCTACAGACTCTTACCCAAAGAGAAAGTATATTTCGCTATCCGGCGTGTACCTGAGTAACTTTATTCGTAGCTTAGAAATGCAATCCTTCCACAAATATATAATTAGATGTTTTAAATGAGTTAAATATTGCTTATCTTTAATTGTATGTTGCATGTGGTGTTCAAAAGCGCGTATAAATAAAGCCTGTGTGTTCCTCAACCCTATCGTATGCGGCCTGATGGCTAAATTAATTATATATTAATTAAATGTATATACACAGTTGCACCATTCTAAGTTTAAAAAAATTTAGACATTTCAATCTATAATCAATTTCATTCCACCATTGTCTGGTCAATTGGTTAGCGCTATGGCATTTGGTATCACAGGCTACAGGTTCGAATCCTGACTTTGTCATGGATGTTTGTTAATGATTCGAATCCACGTTAAACAGTAGGCCTCTGTCTAATTAGACTAAAGTGTGCGTAAAATGACCGTAGAGCGACAAACCAAACCAATCAACCCAACCACACCCACGTCCAGCTGCAAAGAAAACCGACATCTTCTATAACTCCCAATTCCGAAATCTTAATTGTTTATTTTTCTATACATGTACTATATCACGTTTTTAATCTTTATTTATTTATATACACTGGTATATAAAAGTATATACAATATTTATATGTACTGGTACTTTCCTATACACTGGTATAGGAAAGTTATTTCAATCACCACTTAATGTTACATATATTAACTCCTGTTACAGAAATGTGATAAATCACAAGCATACTAAAATTGGTCAACGGATTTTAGACTTTCATATTGTACATTTTGTTTAATTTGAATTTCTAATAGATATCAAATACAGGGGAAAGCACTTACCCATTCTCAAGCACCCAATCGTTGCCCCGCAGGGGTGTCTGCTGGGCAGGAACAAAAGATTGTTCATTTCCATGATGGATTTCAATTCGGTGGGTCTGAAATCTGTGAGGAGTCCCGCATATCGAGCTTTGAAAATGTAATAGTTTCGGAGAGTAACAAAAGACTTCTTGACGTCATACTTTTTGGCACGAAGAAAACGAAGAAGAAACGTTTCATCAGTTTGGGGGCAAAAATCACCTTCCTCTGTAACAGAAATTCATAAAATCAATAAGCAGAAAAAATATCATTAAAATATCTTTTCGAAAATGTTTTCATTTATTTAAAATACATTATGAGAATCTTTCCAAGTATGTTATTCTCTTAAATCGTATCGTCCATTTTTTTGGAAATTAAATTTTGCATTGGCAGTTGATTAAGGTGATTAAAAAAAGCAGCTGTCATACTTCTGTCAGATATATGTAATCCAGTAAAGCAGCTGTCTAATATACGTAATCCAGTAAAGCAGCTGTCTAATATACGCAATCCAGTAAATCAACTGTCTAATATACGTCATCCAGTAAAGCAGCTGTCTAATATACGTCATCCAGTAATCCAGCAGCTGTCTAATATATACGTAATCCAATAAAGCAGCTATCATACTTTTGTCATATATATAGCTGTAATCAATAAAGCAGCTATCATACTTTTGTCAGATATACGTAATCCAATAAAGCAGCTGTCTAATATACGTAATCCAGTAAAGCAGCTGTCTAATATACGTCATCCAGTAAAAGCAACTATCATATTTCTGTCAGATATACGTAATCTATTAAAGCAGCTATCTAAGATACGTAATCTAGTAAAGCAACTGTCTAATATACGTAATCCAGCATTTTATATTAAACCATAGAAGGAAATTTATTTCTCTCTTAAATCAATTAAAGTGTTTGTTTTTACGTCATAAGTTGTTTCTTAATAATGCATGTTTTATAAAAATAAGATCCAATATTCATAATAATTGATAAATCGAAATGCATAATTTATTTATATTTTATTGTCACTTTAAAGGAAATTTCTGTTTTTCTTTTAATTTATTTATTTAAATTATTTAATTTCGAAAATCTATTTCAAATTTTATATAAAAAAAAGGAAGAATGAAACAAGTAAATGGTCAATGAATAAATTTCTCTTATACATGCACAAAACTTAAAAACCTGTAGAATAGCCATAAAATTTTAATCTGTAGTTGATGAAGATTTCTGGTACTTGTAATTTATAAAAACATTTTGAATTTAAAAATTAATGAGTTAAAAAAAAATTTAATTGGATTCTACAAAATAAACTTTTACTTAAAAGAAATAAAAATTTCATTTTACCACTAATGAGTTTTCTTAATGCTTTGAGAGCTGTCTTCCTGACTTCTGGCGTCTCGCCCAATTCTTTTTCTGCTATCTGCAGCATTTCTGGGGTCAATTCGTCCCTCCATGTTGATATGTACGGCATCTTTGATTCAAATAGCTATAAAAGAAAACCAAATAGTTAAATTTTTTTCTAATTATTATCAAAAAACACATCTACATTAAATATACTAATTTAATATTATTGCACAAAATGTTGGATTATTCTCAAACTATATTGTAAAAATCTTAACAGCTTAAAGATTATCTGTTTCGGAGATCATAGTGGTGATAGAGCCTTACTTGGCAAAATAGGGACCGTTTCTATTTGGCGACTGTTTTGAGGCACCAAAAGAGCGATAGGTCGCCAAATACGATAAATCAGATTTCTGATACTGTTTGCAATTCCTTTACTTAGAATAGCAAAACTTTTCTTGGCCATTTTGGAGAAAAGATTTGTTTGACACCAAATCCCAAGTCTTCATCCCCACGGCCCCTATTCTGCGATTCTATTCTATTTTCTAACCTTAGTTCTAGAATATAAAAAGTGTAGAGCCATATTAAGTAATGATATGAATTCTAAATAATCCAGTACTTAAAAATAATAATTCAAAAAATATATATAAAGTACGTAAGCAATAAGTAAAATATAAGTATTAAAAATATTTATTATATTTTATATTTTATTTATATTTATTTATTTTATATTATTATATTTTATTTATATTTATTATATTTTATATTATTATATTTTATTTATATTTATTATATTATTATATTATTATATTTCATTTATATTTATTATATTTTTTATATTAATATATTTTATTTATATTTATTATATTTATAAGTATTAAAAAAATTAATACTTATAAATAATTCAGATATTATATTTTATTAGTTCGAAATAATTTATTGAAATTAATCAGAATTAGATTATACATTTTCTAGATGTTTTTAGTTAATAAAAGAACTTAGTTAATTTTATTTAAATAAATATTTTTGATGTTACTTTTGAGAAAATTTGTATTGTATAATTATTTTTAAAAAAAGAATTATGTGGAAACTTCACTAAAATTAATTTTGTATTTGGATTAAACTAATTTTGAATTTACTTTTTTTTTTCAAATGATGGTATTTTTCTATAAATAGTTTTATGAAAGATCTTGAAAAATACCTTCAGAAATCATTCAGTTTAAATATTTGATTAATTCTTTTTAATAGTGTAACTCTTTCCTAAACACAAATCAATAATTAATTTGTAAAGTTTGAACAATACATGCTTGGCTGATCCAGTCATAGAAATATTTTAATTATTAAAACAACCACTAGATGAAAATAATTCATTAATATTAACAGACGATTTTATTGAATATGACAAGCGGTGCTAGAAAAAATATTTCTTAAAATTTCTTAAAAATATATTTCTATATTTAAAAAAATAAATTCTATTACTGTAAAACAGACAAAATTAATATGAGTCTGCAAAAAAAAATTTATTTAAACATTTTAATTATTTCGAAATTAGAAAAATATTATATTTAATAAACCATAGCGTATTAAGTGGAATGACTTGATGTTCTTTTTCATGTTGAAATCGATAAATTTTTTAATTTTATTGACAATCACACATTTGTTAAAACTTTTATGAAAAAATATAGTAATTTTAAAATTTATAAATCTATCGATCGATTGTGAAAAATTGTTACAAAAATGTTTTTCTGTAACATAAAAAAAACTATTATTCCAATTATTGTAAAAAATCTGATGAAATTAGAATTTAATGAGTGGAAAATCTCATTTTCTATTCATATTTCGTTTAAATATAATGATTTTTTTTTCTATGATTCACTTGAAATATGTATATATATATTTCTATACATGTATAATATTTAAGAAAGAAATTTAAAAAGCATTACAAAGCAGAATTCTTTTTTAGAACAACTTAATATAGTTACATTGAATGTTATATTGAAAAAGAATAATAATGCTATAACGAAACGATAAAAATATAAATTAAATGTTTTTTACGCTTGTTACACAGCCAATTTTATTCAATCTTTTGCTAAAAGAATAATGCTATGGCCAAACGATAGAAATATAAGTTTTTTTTTTTACTTTTCTTATACTGGCAACTTTTATTCAATCATTTGCTAATTTTTAGAAAATTCTTTCATATGTAATGTTTTTCTAGTATTTCTAATATTAATTTTGAATAGAAATTTCATTTATTTGATTCATGATTTTCGGTACAATTCTGTTTTGGAAAATTTTATCCTGAATTAAAAAGCTTAATCGGCATACTTTTTTAAAAATGACTTTTGTTGTTTATAATGAAAAATAATTTATATGATACTAAGAAATAATACCGAGTGGAGGTAAATGATTTTCAAGTTTTTTTAGTTCTATTTTATTTGCTTTTCTTTTTTGCTTTAGAAAAAAAATATATATAATTATGTACAATTAATTTAATGATTTAATTTTTAAATAACTAGTTATAATAATTTTGAAATAATTTTTATACTTTTTGCAACACAGTATTATAAAATTAAGATATTATATTATTTGCTTAACTAACAAATAGAGGCCACGAATTGTGAATGATCCATTTGTTTAAAGGTTATACAATGGTGGAGCTCTACGTTTAAGATGTTACCTATGGATGTTCTAGTGATATATACATATGTATAATAACAAATATGGATTCTATTCCCACTAGTTTATCTCCTTTTTATTCCCATTATCAGTTACATATAATAATACACTAAAATTAAATAAATTGATAAGTACTTTTTTTTATATTCTTTTATCTATTGTAAGACATTAAATCTCTGTATAGATTTCAATTTAAAAACATGTATTTTTGAAAGCATGGTCAATTATGAAGTTTCTGTATCTATTAAATGCATAACACTGAGAATGAAATTCCTTTACAAATAACAGAAAAATTATACATATTATAATTAATGTAATGGCTATTAAATTATTATAATCCATATTTGTATAGTGAATTGTTTAACTGCAACTTAAAAATTATCAAAGGAACCAAGGTGATAATTTAAAACAAGAAACAATATATTTAACGGCTCCTAGAACACATAATAATTGTCAGATTTTATTTTTTTAAACGAATAAAATAACTTTAAAGTAGTAACTTCACTGGTTCTATTAAAAAAAAAATCTACCAATATAAAAATTTAGAATTAAAATAAAAAGTTTTATATGTAACATTGCATAAATTAGGAATGCAATACAAAATGACTATTTTAAAATATTTAAAAGATCAAAAATAGGAATTTAAAAAAAAAGAAAAAAGTCAATAATTACCAAAACTGTTTTAGAAATGTATCAGTTTAAATTTATTAGGAGTTTTAAACATTTTCTGTGCCTATATGACAGCAAAAGTGGAATTTTTCAAAACATCTGCATGTAAAAAGCCATAACGCAATTGGTTGGAAATAGTAAGGGCTATTTCTAGCAGGTGAAATAATACAACCAAGTAAAACATAATACAGTAACAAAATTTATTATTGCCAACTGTTATTTTTCTTTATGGATGTATTTTTGAACAGTCATTCATAGCACTTAACGAATTAAAATAACTATTTGTTGAAGAAAACGATGTTGAAATTTGCTTTTGGTTATTTTTTTTATTCTACTCATTCATTTTTTCGAAAACAAGAGTCACGAAAAACACATAAAAAGTGGACATTTTTAACCTAAACCATAAATGTCGTATGAAAAATGGGATATACTTATATTCTAAATTAAAGAAAAAGTGACAGAAAAGACACCTATTTATATTGAAGTTAAAAGTATTCAAGCATAATTCATAAATAAAATAACTGCTGTATTAATAATAATTTGTGTTTTATTTTTCGGCTGTTTTAAGAATATAGTTAACTGACACAGAACACTCAAAATGGCTCATAATTTTTTTTAAATATATGTTTTGAAATTGATGTCAATAAAGAGGTTTAACGCCTTACAATAGATAAAAGTATATCAAAAATACTTATTTATTTACTTAATTTTTAGCATTACTCATAAGTAGTTTTTTTATAAGTTTATTATTTATAATGCATTATTTAAAAAGTAAAAAAGGGCAGAAATTTCTCTGGAAATCACCAACACGTGCGTAAACCTATAGCAGTCATTCGGCCTTTGACAACCATTTTATAATTTAGTTTAACCATTTATTATAAAAGGAATAAATAAATAAATAATTAAATTATAAAATTATAAAAATTATATTACTTTTTATATATATCAATATTTTCTCGAAAATTATTGAGAGGTGGGTCTTACTTCTGGGCTTGATGGCCGAGTGACTAGCGCTCTGGCACTCGGTGCCATAAGTTTCGAGTTCGAGTCTCCGGTGGTGCCATAGATGTTTGTAGTGGTTTGGAATCCACTTTTTAAACTGTAGGCCCGGTCTAATATGACTCTAGAGCGTTGTGCGTAAGGGACAACCCTACCTAGTAAAAAACATCTCCTGTCTCGGCCTTGGCCCACCATTTGGCTGTTGCGCCAATAATGATGATGATGGGTTCTACTTCGGGCAATCGGCATCCCTAGATATAATCTACACGTATAAACTTCAAACAAATCGGTGACGGATAATTCAAAAATTTCTCCTTATAAATCCTAAAAACTAATTAGATTGAATTAACTGTCATAAATAACAAAATCTATAGTTATCTTAATATTTTCCTTGTACTGATAGAGAGTATACTAATTATCCTAAATAGTTAATTCGTGGCGGTATTTTGATTAACTGATTGAAAAAGCTATCATGTCTATCATTGAAAAGTTTTTTTTTCTTTCTAATGTAACTGGCAAACAGACATGGACGCTTTAAGGCAACGCTGCACAGAACGTTACTCACTTTGCATTACCCAGGGGCGCGTGTAACTTGATGGTAAGCCACGGACGCGGAGTAACAATGCCCCCGCAATGCTTTACGATCATCTTAGGACCGGGACCTAAGGTTTTAAAGTGGATTCGAACCGCTACAACACCCATGGGCAAAGCCGGGATTTGAACCCGATACCTGTGGTACCGAACGCCAGAACGCTAGCCATTCGACCATCGGCTCATTGAAAAGTAAGCATTGTGTTTTTGCTTTTAATTGGGGTAAATAATTTCTACAAAAGAATTTAAAAGACTAAATGCAATTCACGTTCTAAAATCTTTTTAAAATTTACAGCTTTACAATATTTTTGTTGCAAAATCTAATTTGCCAAAATATATGGAAATTTATTAATTAAAAGTGTTTAAAATGCATCGACGATTTTTAAAAAGAGAATCATCATCATTTGAATAAAACGTTATATTAATCAATCTAATTTCAATGCCAATATACAAATTAAAAATTTAAGCTAAAATGCATTGAATTTGATTGTCAATGGATTTTATTGTTATTCAAGTGAGATTAAATTTATCATTTAAAAGATGATACAGAAGAAATTTATCCTAAATAATTAAATAAAATTTACAATTTTAATATTTTTAAAAAACATTTTGTAACTTTTGTATCCTTTCAAATCTTAAAGCTTCCTTTAGTTTGATTGGTAAATTAACTGCTATAATTTTTTATCTTGGGTACATGTTGTTTTTATGGTGTATATTTGTTAGTTCTTGTTCTAAATTGAACTGTAAAAATTTGCATCTTTATCTCAAAATTATTCTTGGTACTTACGTACTAACGGTACCTTGGCGACAATTAGTGAAAAACGCGCCAATCGCCGCTACAGATTTGGCGGTTTTAAGTGGCGCCAACCCACACTTAAAAAACAATCAAAACGCTTTCAAAATATTTTTATTCAAAACAATAAAAATATATAAAAACACTTCATTTAAAATCAAAACAATAAAATATATAAAACACTTCATTTAAAATCAAAACGATTTAAAAAATGCCGACCACAACGACTTTACGTTTAGTAAACAAACTTTCATCAATTTCCACAATGCAATCTGGTCCACCTACCTTTTTTTTGGTTTATTCACCATATCAAGACACATAATTCACGCATGTAATTATTCCAATCTATAACAGTTTTATCCGATATATCAAGTTGCTTTTCACAAAATTTAATCGACGTCAACTCCTCGCACCAGCAGTATATGAATCTCAAAGCTGTACGAAATGGAATTCTGCTTCCTTCAAACCAGTTGTCTTTTCGGAATCCCACGATGATAAGCACACTGACTGAAATTGTTTTCCAAAACTTACGTTCACCAAAATAAAGTTTCATGTCATGGGAATTGGGACATTTTCGTTGTTTTTGGTAAAATATTTCGCTCCTGGAAAAATAAAATTGCATCGTGCTCCGTTTCTGGCAAATCCAAATACGCATTTTCGTAGTCCACAACAATATGGCGTCGAAACTCAGCAAATCTACAGCCGTTAAGATTGCCGCCACTTAAAAAAGCGCCAAATCTGCAGGGGTTTACTGTATTGGCGCCACTGAAAACCGCCAAATCTGCAGGGGTTCCATTGGCGACACTTAAAACGCCAAGTCTCTGTCGCCAAGGTACCGTTACTACGTAAGTACCTTATTCTTCTATAATATCCATTTAATCAAAAGTAAAAAAAAAAAGAAGAAAACTTTAAAACACAAAGTAATCTCTAGTTTCTTTTGAAGAAAAGCATAAAAATTAATCTAGATTTTTGAATCAAAAGATTCCAAATGTTAGGACACTTCTTTTTATTCCGAGTATTGAAACAATGTATGCCCATCGGCGGAGTATTTGTGGTACCCACTGGTGTACAAAAAATGTATAATTAAAAAGATAAGATATATATATATATAGTTTGGATAAGAAGACTGATTTGAAATTAAAACCTGAAAATTAGGCAAATAACTTATTTTAAGCAAAATAATATTTCATCTTAAATATAATTCAAAATTTCATTAAGGTAAATTGTATTAATTTTGATTTTGGAATGTATTAAAATTTGGTAAATATTTTTTTAATTGACCTTGCATTGTCTTTTGTATGAATTTATTTTAATAATTTTCTAGAATGATTTTTGTAATGAAGAAAAAATTATTTAATTTTTTGATTTGTTTTCATTTTTATCAATAAATATAAACAGTAATTCAGTGCAAAAAAACATTAGTATATAATGCCCATCGTAGTTAGCATTGAATCTTAATGATAAATCTCGAATGAAAAGATTTTTATATTGAAACATTCTGGTTCTTCATATTTTTCCAAATCTAATAGTAATTGTTGTCATCACATCTGGCTAAGCTCCATTTTTAAGAATTATGTTACATGCTGTTTAACGATGTAACATTTATAAGGGCAATGTTATTATGCTTAATGAAGTTTTTGAATGCATATATTGTGGCAAAATATTTTGTATTCATAGTTGAGGATTTCTGCATTATAAAATAGTTTAAAAGATTTTAATTATTTTCAATTAGAATAATTTTAATATAAAAAAAGGAAGTACAAATATTTATTAGTGTTATAAAAAGGTTAATGGAAAAAAAAAAATGACACAGGTGAACTTCAACAATCGCTTCTAAAGTTACTTAGTAAACGGCCATTACATGAATATTTATTAACAAATTTCTTTTCTATGTCATTAAAGATTTTCCAAAAGGCGTGATTTCCTTATAAAATATGAGTTTTCAATGTTTTTTTTCGCTAATTAAGAAAAATTTATTGTATAGAAATTAAGTAAAATTTGAAACAACAATTTTTTGCATTGAATATAATTGTTAATAACACCGATAACTAAAATTAAACTTTGAAAAAAATTTTCAAGTTTCAAAATCTCTTAATAAGATGTGGGACAGCCATTGGAAAAATTCATTACTTATCAGATGTTTTTCTCTATATGATAAAAGTCCATTGACACAAACTAATATATTTTAATAATTAAAAACGAATTGTTAACAATTTTAATCAAAGCTAATGTTGAAAAAAATAGCATCTTTAAAAAAATTGAGTTAAGCTAATCTTAATTAACTAGGTACCTTTTAATTTTACTTAATTTCTACAAAATTCAATTTCTTAATCAGCGAAAATAAACCTTTATTGATGATCAGTTTAAAGTGGCTTTTTAGTAGAGTAACATTCAGATTAAGCAAATTCATAAAATTCATAAACGGGAAACGGGAACTGATATTTGTGAAGGAAAGTTTGGCAAAGTTTACGATCGAAAGAGGAAGAAATTCGAAAATCTTTAAGCAATATAAGCCAATCTGAGTCTTGTGACAAAGCATCTAAGATAAAATTATAATCTGTTGAGAATTCATTAAAAAAATATGTCTTCAACTATTTAACATTCTTATGCAATATATGTCTTCGTAATTCTTGTACATTATACAATACATGATTATTTTTCAATAAAAATAACCTTGAAAACATCTTATTATCGAAGATAACAAAGAGACGAAGAATAACAGCAGTTAACTGTTTAAACGAATGTATGACGTAAAAGCATTCTTGTAGATATTATTTCTTTTATAAAAAGATACTACATCTAAATTTTAGACATTACCTTCTGTTGTTGTTGTTTCTTATCCCACTTGGTAGACAGAACCAGAGGGTCTCATGGTAGGAGGGGGAAAGGGGACGGCAGCTTCTGTTATTATGGAGCACCCGTAGGTAAAAACCTGACTTCGCTCCGTGATGTTGAAGAAGGAGGACCCCTCATTTGCGTATCGTTTGGGTGAAAAACCCGGAAAATCCCACAAGGTAGTCCGAATAACGAGGCAAAGATGCTGAACATCATAAATAACATCGAGACTACTCGCTTTTTGAAACAGTGCCTAAACAAAACCTCCAGTGGATTGAATCTCCACCCTAATGTTCACCAGCGGCGCCTTTGCAACTGAGAAACGTGTCAGGCAGAAATATACCTTCTAATTATTAATTTTATCCATATCTGATTTTTCTAAATATATTCATTTTTATTAATTATCGAACGAAAAATTGTACCTTTTGTGTCGTCATACGAAGTTGAAGTGTAGTCCATATTATATTTTAAACACAGTTATATCAATTTTTGCAACATTTTGGACCCCACATAACCTCACCCCGAATAATTCAAATATTTTTCTACCATTTTCTGTATTCGAGTTTAATTTATCTCACATAATCTTTCTAAGTACAGTATGTAAACCAATAAAAATAAATTAAACGTTAGTAAATAAACAATTAATTAATTAAGCAAATTTAATTTTAAAAACATTTGTTTTTTCTTCTAGGAATATAACTGAATACCCATTGAATACTGTGGTTGAAGTTCATAGCAAAATTAATTCTTGCATAGCAATCATACAACAATCAACAATATCGTACAACTTTAGATTTTATAATTATTTTTTATTGTTTCATTAAACAGAATAATCTAAAGGAGAAAATAATCTTATACAAAATAAAAAACAGAGACAAACAATTATGAGACAAATTAAATAATAAATACTAAATATGCACACGTGTTTTATGTTTCTAAATATTAAAAACTAATATATTAAAATGCTGTTTCGAAACAATGCAAGGAAAAAACAAATTGTGATAATTATGGTATTAAAAATCGCAGCATATTAAATTTCTAATCTACATCAGTATTGTCCATTAAAAGAATTTCAGGATATTCCGTTCAAAACAGCAGATTTATTAAAATTAATAGCATTACGAATTCAAAAAAAAAAACAAAAATAAATTTAAATAACGAATAGATTTATAATGTGAAAAACGAGGAACTATTGGCAGTAACCTTGAGCCGTAAAAAGAGATGACATTAATAATTTTTAAGGTCACACAAGGAAATTTGAAAAGAAAAACTTGGAACTTTCTAATGACTTATTCTTATCTATAAAGTTTTATCGTATGCTATTGATAATAAACAAATCTTTTGTTAATTGAAACTTTGGAGCCAACTTAATAGTGTAATAATTGCACGTTTAAATTATTGTAATTATTTTAAATTTTGTAGCTGTTTACAATAAAAAAATTCTTATGATGATTAGCTGTCTATTATAAAAAAAATATCATGCAACTTGTATAAAATGATTTCTCATTTCCATAAAATATTTTTAATCTAAAATACAATTTTGATAATACAAAAAATGTCTTTGACAATTAAGTCGATTTTCCTATAATCGTAGTACCTATTCAATTGAAGGAAAGATTAAACGAAGCTCTTGGAACACTTACTGTCCTTGATTATTGAAGCCATTGCCTTTGGTCTATGTCCATTGAATTGTCTATGTCTTATTTTTTTTTTTTCTATTTTTATTCATATTAATATTAAAAACACTAATAAAATATTAATTCAGAAGGAGAATAGGAACATATACGAATATATGCAAAAGAGAATACTTTAAAAAAAAATATTTATATTAATACATTGAAAAAAAAGATTGAAGCATACCAACAAGCGATGAGCTTGCTTTTTGATACTACAGAAGCAGAATATTAGGGAGAGATCACTAACGGAGGATATTGAGAACAGTACTAGATCGCTTTCTATTTTCAAATAGAGTAATATCAGAAATTGGGAGGAACATAGATCTAACAAGAGCAACCTGTGAAAGGGATAGAGTCATAAAACTTTTTGGAGGTATTAGAGATGAATTGTCTAATGCTGGGAAAGTCAAGAGAATTACTAATATCCTCATTACTGAAGTACCAAGGTTAATTTGCAACTTTCTTTTCAAGTCTTTGTACAATTTCCAAATTAGATTTGGCTGCTGAGCCCCAAACCGGACTTGCACACGTAATCGTGGGACAATTAGAGCAGTTTTAAAATATTTAATTTATAAGGGGATGAAATAATAAAAAAAACCAGGTATACAGTATCTTAAAGTAGCTGAACAATTTCCAAATTTGATTTGGCTGCTGAGCCTCAAGAGAGCTTAGATTTTCTAGAAATGAGAGAATAAAAAATACGAACAGAAGAGTTAAAAATTTTTCTTAGATTATTAATATGCATAGGATAATTGAAGGATTTATCAAGAGTAATGCCTAAGTATTTAATTTGCGAAGACCAGTTATTAAAAATGAGGATGTTAGGATAAGTAATATTACGCTTGCGTGTGAAAAGAATAGCTTCAGTTTTTCAGTGTTTAAAGCAATCTCCATTTAGTAAGCCAGTTTTCAAGAGAAGAGATGTAATTTTGTAGTAAATGAATGATATAATAAGACAAAGGTGTGCAGTATCGTCAACATAGAGAGTAATTTTGCCATCAGGAGACGTTCGAATATCATTTATAAAGATATTATAAAGAATAGGACCTAAAAAAAAGGGGATCCCTTCGGGACTGTTTTAATATCTAACTAGAGTCAGTTTTATTAACCATAACAAATTTTTGTGCGTAAGATAAAGTGAATAGTTTTGATAATAAACGGTGGAAAATTAAAAAGAGATAAGCTTATGTATTAGACCATAACTACATCAAATGCTTTGGCCACATCAAGGAAAATCACAAAAGTGTCGAATTGAATTTCAAAACCCTGAAAAACAGTATCTGTAAGATTTAAAAGTATAGAGTTTTTCCGTGAATCCGAATTCTCGAATATACCTGTTAAAATACTCAAATGAGATTAGAATGCTATAATTCTTAGAAATCAGTGTTAAACATTTAACTTTTAGTTAAATGCATTGATTACGTTTAGTCATAAATGTCTTGAATTTCTAATTCATTTTTTTTTTTTTTTTAACATTTGTATAGCTTTAACATTTTGTTTGCTTTTTCGCATATATAAATTATTTATAATATAATAATAACACTATTTAATTTCATATTGAAACTGCCGCCTGTCGTGCATTTTACATTTAGCATTTCATTATCATATATTTATTTTTAAACCCTTTTTACTTTCAGTATTGAAATAATAATAGTTAAACTTCTGTTATTTATGATTGATTCGCTAAATCAATAGTCAGTTTCTGTTATCATTTTTTTATACTAAATCATTAAATAAGAGGAAAAGTTCATCCACTTCACTTGAAACAGAATTGTTATCTCCAAATTACAGGTTCTCGAGAATGAACACGGAAAAAAGCGTTTAAAATTACTTAATTAACTCAACTTATAGAATAATCACAAAGTTGTATCACATAATTCATAATTTATTTTACTTTTTTGCCATTATCGGGCTTTATAATCAACCTTGAACTCCATTTAAATATTTGTTTTAATTAATTTCCTGTTAAAAACTATAATTTATTATGAATTTTGAATTTTTAAATTGTTCAGTCACAATTTTAAACGAATTCGAATTATGTTATACAGTGAGAAAAAAAAAAAAAGAAATATCTTTAACCATATCTTTTATCCAATTTTATTTGTCGTATATTATGAATTTATTTTCGATTAAAAATATCTTTTAAATTTTTCCTATTTTCTTTGATATTATTCCCCTTATCTCCACAATAATGCAAAAGCATACTTTTCAACAGATTTTTATAATTATTGTATTCAAATATACTACAATGAATAATTATCTGATGTAGAAATTTGATCATTCGATACGGATGAAAAACATTCTTAACTTGTTAATACATTAATTACATTAAAATATCTATATAAAAATATTTTAATTGAATTTATGTATTCTGATTTTATGAGCTTTAAGTACTTCTTAAAATTGCAGTTTCTTTAAATACGATCCTTTAAATATTCAAAATATCATTTTGTAAAACAAATATCTTACATGTAATTTAGCCAAGTGCGTCAGTTGTTATAATGATGAATACTACTATTACTATACCACAACACATCACTGTGCCTAGAGCTGAGTTACACCTTTGGTTTGAAACTGGTGTGGGGGTAGAAGTCTGATTGGGTTCCGTGACGCTCTACAGTCAAATCAGACCGGGACCTACGATTTAAAGGGAATTCGAAACTGAAAACTACCTGTGGCACCGAGTGCCAGGGCGCTAGACACTCGGCCATTCAGGTTCCGTAATAACGAATACTCTAATTGCTTGTATAGAATAATTTTATAGGAACTATGTTTATTTTTACTATATTAATTTTACTGTGAGCCTGATTTCCCGAGTGATTGGCACTCGGTGTCACAGGTTTCGGGCTAGAGTCCCGGTGGTGTCATGGATGTTCGTGATTCGGAATATACCCTTTAAACCGTAGTTTTCCGTTTACTATGACTGTAGGGCATAGGACGTAGGTCTGACAATCTACCCCGTAAAAATAAAAACCATCTCTTGTCTCGTAATCTGCCAGTAGGCAGACGGCCTTGGTCCACCATAGGGCTATTGCGCCAGTGATGATGATGATGATGAATTTTACTATATTAGTTTTATAGGAATTTTTAATTTTTCTTCCTGACTGTTACGAAACAAAATTACCCGTTCTGTTCACCGTCTCTTGTACACAACTTTCGACAGCCCTGCGAAGTTTCATTTTGAAATAAAACAGCTGCTATCTGAAATAACGATTCATTGATAAGTCACTTCCTGGGCATCTCGTTAAATTTGGAAGCCATAAGGAAGTGGTCCTGACAATATAAGGCATTCATGCCATCACAGCGATTGTTTTCCCTAATTGGGCTCCAGGTCACAGAGTGCAGTATGAGATGCGCATTTTCTTCTCTCTCATTTCCCATGTTCTTCTTTCAGAAAAATCATGCCCTGGTAAACGGCTATTTCAATTAACAGAAATTAAGTTAACAATGAAAAGACAAATGCTCGGTGAGTCGTAAAAACCAGGCACATACTAAAAATTTGTTGCTGATTTTATTAATTGCAGACGGAATCCATCTGCAATCAAAATTATCAATCTTTTATATATATTTTTTTTTTTTTAAATTTTGCAACTAAAAACAAAATGTTAACGATGTTTTAAACATATGTTTTCGACTTTTTAAATATTTACATTTGTTTCAACTTCCTTTTTGGGGATAACTACAGTACCTGGAAGCAGTTTTATTCATAATCTGCCTTAATTGCAATTCATGTAAAATTCCATCTACCTTCATCATTATTGGCGCAACAACCCCATGATGGACCAACGCCATCTGTCTACTGGATTTCTAGACAGATGTTTTCTTGTTACAGGATAGTGTTGCCAACTCTACGTCCAACACCCTACAATCATATTAGACCGAGACCTACTGTTTCAAGTAGATTCCGAACCACTACAAACACCCAAACAAATACACTACATGACACTACCGGGGCTCGAACCCGAAACCTGTGTTCCCGAACGGCAGAGCGCTAGTCATTTGGTCGTCAGGGACCATCTATCTACATACTTGCTTTAAATGAAAACGCAAGTTTGATTCAGAGTTATCTGAACAATACAATGAGAATATAGACAATGTACTGCAATGGGAGCCCAAACTTCCTTACTTCTTTACACTACTACGGAACCAACGAAAGCTGGTGTTGAGTATGTTGCCCCCGTATCTATAATGGAAAGGGGCACGAAATTTTGTTAGTCGTTAAACACTTCCTTGGGCTCAAGAAAGAAGAGAGAAGAAGGAAAACCACTCAAATGAATCACCTGGGACTGTTTACTCCAAATTGAAAGGCTTAATGTAGGTTCAGTGTAACGGCCTGGTCAATGATATATCTACCACAGATCTGCCATTAGGCGAATAACCTCAGGTAAAAAAGTACTCAACATTTAAACAGTATTTATACTATTATTAAATATGACTTCTACCAAATCAATTTACATCACAAACAAATACATATTTAAGGTGAAAACAGCATGTTAATAAGATATATGCATATACACATCTTGTATGGAGCAAGGCGTCCACGTTGAGATTCCTGCGAAATCGCAGCGATAAAAATAATTTTATGTAATTTATTTGATTATTCATAAATGCAATCCAGTAATGAATCAATGTCCAAATCTGTTTTCATTTCAATTCCTTCTATTAACTCGCACTCTCCTATATATATATCAAGTTCAATTTTCAATTGTTAATAAAATACTTTTTATTCAAATATATTTTTTAACTTGTAGTGGATGACACTTGGATGTTAATACAGTTTTTTTCAAATATTAATTCATTAATTAAATTTAATTAATTCATTTTAGTTTTTTTTTTAGATTTAAGTTGCACATATCTACAATAGATGGCGCCGAAAGATTTAAAAAATGAATGTGAATATATGTGATATCGTTAGTATCGTTCTTTTTAGCTCCCACTCTTCCTATATATGTCTTGTCCAAATTTTAAATTGTTAATAAAATATTTTTTATTAGCTATTTATATTAACTGTTTTTTTATACTACTTTATTTTGCTAATTGATGAAAGTGAAAGTATTTTTTTTCATGACTGAGGTTTAATAAAAATTTGTTTTAAATAAAAACTTATAAGAATTTCAGCCTATTGATTTTTAAAAACTTTTTAGCAAGGAATTATAAAAGATTAATTATTTATTCATTTTTAATAAGATAATTTTTAATTTTTATTAAAAATAATTTGTTTTTAAGTGGAATTATCAAAGGCAGTTAACTCGAATCAAAAATGAAAGAATTCGATAGTTTCCTGAAATATTTTTAAATTATCATATAATTATTAATTTCTAACATTTTTAAAAGAATATGATTGAAAGTAATGTATAAATGATTCTCTATTAACTGAGTAATAAATCAATATTTTTTAATTATTTTCTCATAAAAAATCATACAAATATTTTATTAGTGTTTTTTATAAATAAATTTTCCTTTTACAATAACGATGCAGTTATTTAATTTTTTATTACAGTTGAAATCAAATCTTCTCAAGATTTGCTTAAGATTAACGAGATAAACAAATTCATTTAAAACAGGTGATATAATAATTCATCTTTTAAAACTTTTCTAAATTCAAATTTTGAAATATTTTCTTAACAGAATACGTTGAAAAGTATTTTTTTTATTATTTTAATTTATTCTGTATAACGTCAGGCCATGTCTGTTAGAATGCATTAAAATATAATATATTTTAAATATAAAAGGAATGACTTTTTAAATTTAATATTAAAACAATACAAACTTAATATATTTAAAATAAAAAAAAATCCAGTGAAATATATACTTTTATTGTAAAATGTAAAATTTTACTTTTTTATTCATAAAAATTTAATTTTTTTGATTAAAATTTTTTTAATTTTTAATTTAAATGTTGTTATTTTACTTTATAAATGGTGAAAAAAATTACATAAAAATTATTTTTGTTACTGGAGTTTCGTAGGTCTTGGATGCCTTACCCATACCATTCACAAGTTTTTAAAGAATATATGTATATCTTAGTAATATGTTTGTTTTTAATTTTATATTAAAGTATACGTGTAATATCATACATTCACATACTATTAATCAATTATTTCTAAATAAACCAGAAACAAACCTGTCATTAATGAAAGTTGAATGTTGAAATCATTTAACCACAAGAAAAAGTCATTTATCAACTGATATTACGTTCCATAATCAAAAATATTATACATGACTTTTCAACCCGAGTTTTTCAATTAAAACTATAATTTATTCTTAAATTACTCATACATTTGGAGTAGAGTTTTTGTTTTCTTAGACTTATGATATTTCTTAGACTGATTTTATAATTAGAAGAATAAGTTAATTTTTCTTTAAAATGTTAAAGCTATTTAAATTTACGATACATAGCATAATATTGTCATTAACAGATAATTACCATTTTTATTATTAAAAAAAATAAACATTAAAAAAGATTTTATTTTTGTAAATTTTAATTCTCCAAATTGAATATTTTAATTTGCATTTATTATTTAATAGTATTACTAAATTTCAATATTCAGCTACATTAGCATTAGTTGTAGTACTAATGTATTTATTTTAATTTATCGATTTAAAAATCATCTTAATAAAAAATTTATTTTTATTTATATAAAGGTTTTATTACATAAAAAATATAATAAATTGTTTAACAAATACACTATCATACTAAACCTTTAAATTAGCTTTTACTGTTATGTTGCATTATTTAATATCACACGACATATAACATTATAATTAAACAATTACTGAACATAAAATGAATTTTTAATTACTATAGAAATAAAATCCATACCTTTTTTTTCCAAAATAATAAAGATTATAATAATAAAGATTCAAATGTATCTCCTCAACGGCACATAGAAATGAGACCATACAAGTAGACAATACTCCCGAATAGCGTTCAATACATTTCTGAAGTAGCTTTCAAAGCAAAAAAACTCCTTTATTAAACGCAATATCCATCTCTAGTTTCCTTTATTATACAAATCACTATTAATGGGTCGGATAATAGGTTTCGATATTCTACTTAAGTTAGAAAAATATTACAGGTCATGAATTTTATTATCTAATGCTATTATTTGCTTTTTCTCAATCGAATGATGTGCATGTCAGAATTTCATTTAAGTAAATTGTTCCTGTTTCTCTTTTCTTTATCTCAAAAATACGTCATTTGAAGAGATAATTCTTGGAAATTATTCTCTAATTACAAGAAATTTGAATGAAAATGTAAAGATCAGATCGTAGATTTATAGAGATGTTCAGTTAAATTTCCTAAACATTATCTATTAAACAAATTGCATAGTCATTAAGAATATCTTCACGTTAGGCAGATACGTTTATAAGATAGCGTAGACATGAAAGAATAATTGTCACAGTTATTCTATTGTTCGAACCCAGAATGAATGGTGATGAAAAAGATTACATTTTTAAAGGAAATGGTGGATTTATGAATGAAACTTACCACTTCGCTTATTTTTTATTCATAGTTTTAAAAATGTCTCGCAGTGTAATATGTTTACTTGATATTTTGAAAGAGGGGAAATAAAATCATCTTATCAGAGGAAAAATAAGTTTTTAACAATGAATAAGAAAAATATAATAAATAAGTGAACCAATTATTTCAAATCATTAATCATTGAATTATTTTGATTCGGAATCAAATACGTCATGCCTGTTTTAAAAATAAGTTTATTCCAAAAAGGAGACAATGCATATTTTGCATAAATGCATATTTACTTTTAAATTTAAAAATTACAACAAACAGAAAACAATTATTTTTTGAGAAACAATTATTGACTTAAAATTATAAACTATCAATATGTTACTAAACTGAAATAAAATAATAATGACAGAAGTAATAACACGTGATCTAATAAAAAAACTATTTAATTATTTTATATACGAATTTCAGATCAATAGGGATATTATTAGAATCATCTGCCTTATGTAAAAAAAGTTTATTCCAAAAGGAGACAATGCATATTTTACATAAATGTTCTTTTTCAATTTAAAACTACAACAGACTTGAAAAACAACTATTGACTTAAAATTGTAAACTGTTAATCTGTTTCTAGACTGTAATAGAATAATAATGACAAAAGTAACAGTACATGATCTAACGAAAACCTATTTAATTCTTTTACACCAGAATTTCAGATCTATAGGATATTATTGGAAGCATTTGTCTAATATAAAATAAAATTCTCTTTATAAACAGCATTTCACTGTAAAATTATACTTATTTGTTTTAATATTAATTTTTCTGTATTTCTGAAAAATACAACAAATATTGCCTGTAGGGCATCTCTTGTATGTATGTTGTTGTTGTTATGCTATCCTCTGAAGAGTACACAAAAATCATATATCGTGGTGCTCCTGAATAATATTGGGTATGTTGATTGCCAGCTTGGGTATAAATCCTCTTCCGAGGGATGGTCCAGACAATGCATGGCGGTTTTGCAACAGCTGGGCAATCATAATGAGGAATAAGCTCAACATCATGACAGTTGCCACATTTTTGATTTTTTTAACATCATCTGCAGAACAACTTCAGCAGAAATGGTCACAATTTTTGTGGTGCTTCATTCTTAATCTTGTGGGAGTAGTAGCTGTTTTTCTGTTGGCATGTAGTTCTATAATTTGGTATTTAGTTTCAATTTTATTAGGAATGATTAGGTTTAGATTTTGCCAAGGCATTTGTATCAGCAAGGAAGTAGGAATGGTAGTCTGATCCAGACTTCTGGCATTCTTCGTCAAAGTATCTGAAATTTCATTAAATTCCAAATCCACATGAACAGAGATCCATTGCAGAATACGCATTCTGTGCAATCAGGGGATATATTATAAAAGAGATATAATGTTCAAGGTCATACTTGAGAAACCATAAGGCCGACCATGATTCAGTGAAGATGGTAATTCCATTCATTTGTTTTGATGGAAGTAGATAGGCCTCATTTTGTATGAATGAAATCATTATTTGCTCACTGCTCATTATTTGCATGCTATCTTTTTTCTAGGTGATAGTAGCTTGTAAAAAAAGTACTCTGGTAAAATTAATCTTGTGTTATAAAGGAGAAAATTTAGAAGACACTCAAATAATACAAACAAAATGAACTACTTTCATTGGAATTACGTTTGTATCTTGTCTTTAAAATATTGCAATTAAAATACAAAAATCACATGCGAGATTTTTTTCTTGGAGGTCTTACTACTTTCTTGTACATATTTAGTATTTCTATGGTATTTTTTATATTTTATTTTTTTCCTCTCATTATGATAAGATTTAATATTTTTCAAATTAATTAACTTTTTTTTGTTCTTCCTTTTTTGTATGTTCTGTGATTATAAGAGAATATATTTAGTTCAGTCCAAGTCTGATTCCCTGGTCCTATACCTTCAAAACAAGAGTCAAAAGGGTCCTATGAGTTCAGATGAAAAGGCAGACTAGCACTGTAAATGGTATACGATAATCGCCAGTGATAATACAGGCTTCAATGCCGTCGGTTTGATTGCCTGGCTGATGTACTATAAGTGGTTTTCAGATAGCTCATGTGAGCAGCTCTTCTCCACATCTCCTTTTAGTTCTAATGAGTATACTGTACAGATTCTATGTGTTATTTTAATACTACAAAACCTGACGTGTTATAAAACAAATGAAAACAACCACCTGGTATTAAAATATTTATATATATATATATATATATGTATATATTGAATTTTAATATATATATATATATATATATTTATCTGAATGGAGTTTGTATGTATTGTTAATTTCAAACCCCGAGCACTTGTCCTACATTATTCGCTTTATAGCAATCGAAAACGAAAACAAAGAAATAAAAATCAAAATGGATAAAGAGTGAAGTATGATTATTTAATAGAATATTATTATAAGTAGAATAGTATTATTTAGTAGAATATTATTTTTATCTTAACATTGCCCAGAGTGCACTACTGCTATTACACCACACCACATCACTGTATCTATAGCCACTTACAGTTGTTGGGTTTCTTTACATTATAGAAATGCAGTGAGTGAAATTGTATGGACACAAAATGAAGGCGGGGAAAGGGGGAGGAAAAGTAAAAAAAAGGCAAGGAGGGGAGACTGTAACAATTATCTGAGTTTAGCAGGAATGGAAGAGTTCCGAGATAAAGAAAAAAATACGAGGTTTACATGGTCTGAAGGAGGAAAAAAATTTTGTTGAAAAAAAAAATCCCTGTTGACGTTACAGTGATTGAGCAATGACGATGTAATATTACAAAAATACAATAGAAATAAATATCAGAAAGAACCCAAGAAGTATTGAAATAGAGATGGGGAGATGAGAAAAAATTTTATTTCTGTATGAGAAAAAATTTCATATGTGAGAATACATTAAAATAAAATATTTGCAGTAAACATTGCAAGGAAAATTTATGATACGTTACAATAAAATACACACATCATTGAAAAACATATAAATCAAAATGCAAGAAGGACATTCATCAAAGCTATTAAAAAATATATAGTATGAATAATTAGAAAAAGGAATAAGGAATAAATTAAGAGTATGAACTAGTCGTTGAAGACAGATGCGGCATAATGCTGAACAATGGAATTATAGGAGGCTCGAAGATTACATAACTAAATAGTTGGTTTCCGCCTAAAAATATTAAGTATTAGGAAAACTACATAACTAAATAATTGGTATCCGCATAAAAATATAAATATTAGGAATAGTGCAAATTAAAATTTGATATATATATATATATATATATATATATATATATAGTTTAAAATAATAAATTTTCACAAAAAATTAATTTAACTTAAACATACACATACATAATATAGATACACGTAAATTATTTTTATAAAAATTTCCTTAAATATACAAACATTCGCACATAATTATTAATTAAAATTTAAAAGTAAAAATTAAATTATATAATTAAAAAAGATAAAAGACATTGATCAAGTTACATTGATTAAAAAGTTTAATTTTCACCAAGAAAAGTTTATCGTGCTTCGAATTTTGAATCGAGACTCTTTGCATTTTTTTGGGGGAGGGGGAAGAGAATAATTTTGCTTGAGTCTGTGGCATTCCTTAATTCAATAATGAAGTGACGTTACAGTGATTGAACAAATTTAAAACGACGGTAAATTTAAAGCGACGTAAATTTTTTGCCTTAAATGTATTTCAATGTAATGCAGGTGGCATTTCTGAAGCACCAAGATTCACTGAATTAAAGAAGATAATTGTGGAGAAGGACGCGAATGTCCGTGTTTGGTTTTGGTTTTTCGCTCTACGGTCATCTCTGTGCACATGAGGGCAAAACAGACCGTTTAACGGACATAAAGTTTAAAGTGGATTCCGAACCACAATCAAACATCCGCCGGGACACGACCTAGTTGTCAAGGTGAGGCTAATATCACGGTATCATAATGTTGTAATATTTTTATATATAATATAAAACCTATGATCTTTAATGTATATGGATTTTATAAGAAAGGACAGTTAGTCAATGGTATACTTGTTGCAATTAAGCAGACATTGATTTAGCATCTTCCTTCAAAATTATAAAGGAAATGAATGACCAAGATTATGCAGAAATAGTGGCTATTTCTTTGCGAAAAGAAAAAAGTACATTTACAGATCTATGGAATATATGGTAAGCCAAATAACAAAAATGTAAATTCAATAAACCCTTATTGAATAAATAAACCCACATCACACAGGAGTGGTGAAGAGAAAATTACAGAGGTAAACACAATGCAGTAACCGCAGCCCAAATGAGGATCTTTTAATGGAAAATTCTCAATAGAGCGAAAGGGCTATTGAAAACTTCATTACCACAGGAAGAAAAATTTGGAGTCTCTCAAGTGGAAATTGATCATAACATGTTAGAAATGTTTCATCTCTAGTCCATGCAGCAAAAGAAGTCGACACTTATTTAAGGATTTGGAAAACAGATCGGCCTTTAATCCTTCATCCCACTGTTCTTGCCATTTTGAAAGGAGAGGATTGTTTAACAAGCCTTTCACTTCTGAGAGAGGACTTTTTACTTGTATTGGCTCACCTTTAGGTATACCTTGCTTGGTGTGTACCTGAGCTATTTTTTTACTGAGGTGTTTTATGTTCACTTTGATACATGTTAATTTAATCTGCTTATTGAAGTGAAGAGAAAACTGGATTTATCTTGCGAGTGGATGTGGTGTATGAGGATTTAAGATGGTTAGTAAAGAGTGAGGCCTGATGGTCGAGTAACTAAGGCTCTGGAACACGCTCCATAGGTTTCGGGTGCCATGGATGCTTGCAATGGTTCGGAATCCACTTTAAAACGTAGGTCCTTGTCTCATAGGACTATAGAACGTCACAGAACCCAGTCAGACTTCTAATCCATATCATTCCCAAACTGTATAGGGGTAACTCAGCTTTAGGCACAGTGATTAAGTGGGGTGTAGTAGTAGTGGTCTAATATGAATGTAGAGTGTCGAACCCTAAAGCTGACAACTCTACCCCCGTCAAAAGAAAACATTTCCTGTTTTGGAATCTGCTGAAGTAGGCTGACGGCCATGGTCCAACATGGACCGTCGTGCCAGGAAGTTAGTTAGTAAGAGTAGATCGCTGAAAAAATGCACTATACTATACCAGTAAAATGTAGCGTCATCACAACTATGAAATAGCACTTTCCAGAGGGGCAACAGACTTTTGCCAAGGATATAGAAACTTTTAGACTAGCATATTTATCGTGCCATCCTCGGTACACACACTAGAACTTTTAATTCGGAGTCGCACTTACATGTATCATAAATATTCCATGTAATATTTTATATACTGATAACTATTCAAATATTAATAAATTGACAAAACCTTTTTTTTTTTTCCATTGAAACACGTGCTATTTAATTTTAGTTCATAAAAAATATTTATAATATAAATAGTTTGTAACAAAAATTATTATATTAAACTTAATTTATAATATTCCTTTTAATTAAACTTCAAACCTAAATAAATGCAATAACCACTGATAATGTGCTAATCTCAAAGGAAATTTCATCATCATCATCATTATCATCAGTGGCGCAACAGCCCCATAGCAGATTTCTAGGCAGGAGACATTTTTTTAAGGTTGTCAGCACTGCGCCTAACAGCCATATTATACCGGGACCTACGGTTTTAAAGGGGATTCTGAACCACTGCAAACATCCATGGCATCTCCGGGGCTTCACCCGAAGCCTGTAGCACCAAGCGCCAATGCGCTAGTCAGTCGGGCATCAGGCCGCTCAAAGGGAAATTTATAATGACAAAAATATTTTTTAATATAATAATTTATATATATAATAAATATATTGTATATTATATATAATAATTATACTAAATAAGAGAAACATATACACGATATGTTTCTCTGGTTTAATTTATCTTGTTTTTCAATTCCTTCTATTAGCTCACACTCCCCCTATATATATCTTGTTCAAATTTTCAATCGTTGATAAAATAATTTTTATTCATCCACTCAAGTTCAAATACATTTTTTAAACTTGTAGTGGATGACACTGGATGTTAATACAGTTTTTCAAATATTAATTCAATAATTAAATTTAATTAATTAATTTTATTATTTTTTTTCAGAATTAAGGTGCATATATCCACCAATAGATGGCGCCAGATAAACTTAAAAAAGGAATGAAAATTATTTATAAAGGATGAGGGCCTGAATGGCTGAGTGGCTAGCGCTCTGGCGCTCGGTACCACAGGTTTCGGGTTCGAATCTCGAGGTGCCATGGATGTTTGTAGTGGTTCGGAATCCGCTTTAAACCATGGGTCTCGGTCCTAATAGGATCGTAGAGCGTTACGGGGGCATTGCTACTCCGCGTCTGTGGCTTATCTTCAAGTTACACGCGCCCCTGGGTAATGCAAAGTGAGTAACGTCTGTGCAGCGCTTGCCTTAAGGCATCCAAAACCAAGCTGTCTAAGTGTTTGCCAGCTGCATTAGAACAAAAAAATATTTATAAAGGATTTTCTGCAATAGATTGAAAAAGTAGGAATTGACTTTTAAAAAAAAAAAAAAATTTGTATTACTTGTTTCTGTTAAAAAGGAATTCTACTTTTATCCCTAATGTACATATTTTCAATCTTAAAAAAACGTTATAATGCAAATTCTAAAAGTCCATATGATTAATGATTTTCAAATGAAAGGAATTCTTAGGAATTTTTTTCTTTTTAATTCAAAGCGAAATTTAAAAATATTATTGGCCTTTTATCAAGGAAAAACGCACATTTCGCAACGCATGCCTCATGATTAAAGGGAAATTCTAAGTTTTCCGTTCTGAAATTATTCACTATTTTTATCTTTGTTAGTATTTTAATGTGAAAATACAATATTAAAATTTTATGCAATTCCATGCAGACTTAATTACGAGGAAAAAGAAATGAACTTTCGAAACGAAACAATAATCAGAACTTTTAAATAGAAGGAAGAAGGCACTTTGCATCAATGTTTTCGACAATTGACTATTATAAAAATGCATATAATTTTTTTTTAAATCGCTGCGTTGGAATTTATTTCAGAATAAAGAATGTTCTCAATTTTAATATTATTTTTATGGCTTTATTTACAGACACTGTATCAGAAAAATAAAAAAAAAAAACTCGTTTGAAAGATATAAAAGTAGTTCATTGAAAATGAAACAATTTTAAGGAAGGTATGTAAACTTATTATTTTTAAAGATGTATTGAAAAATGTGGTCAATATATAAATCGACTAAAAATATAAAATAAAAAAAAAACGGTGGTAAAAATATATTATGAAACATAAACAAAACAAGATAAAAACTTTATTAAAAACAGATTTGCATACAAGGGAAAATAAATTATATTTTCTTATGTACTACCAGTATTCGCAACATTATGATGTAGATCATGTGTGGGCAAACTTTCGCATACCATTTGCCAATTTTTTGACAGATGAGTTCAGATTCATCAAATAACTCGAAAGCTTTTTGTACCATTTTACATTCCTTATGCAGTATTTTTCCCTCAGGAAGAAATATAGCATTTCTGTTCCTAGGTCAAAGGAATATATATTCTTCAGCAAGTGCATAATAACAACTTAGCATTCAAATATGACATCAGATAGGCAGTGTCATGGATAATGAGACATCATGAAATTAGAAATTCTCTATTCGACCTTCACAGATCGAAACAATTGCAGACGGGGTATGGACTACGTGATGAGTTGCTGCATCGTGATTGGTGATAGACCATGGGCTGAGAAATGGTCGACTCTATTGAGAAGGGAGGGAAGTTGACCCCCTCCTCTCTTGACGGTTTTTCCTAAAGGAAAGCTTTTTGGAGAAGAGAGTTATGCTACGAATCGACAAGAAGTGATGTTTTTTTTTTTCTTATTCAATTCCTACTATTAGCTCACACTCTCCCTATATATATCTTGTTCAAATTTTCAATCGTTCATAAAAATACTTTTATTCATCCACTCAAGTTCAAATACATTTTTTTAACTTGTAGTGGATGATATTTTGATTTTTAATACAGTTTTTTCAAATATTAATTCATTAGTTAAATTTGATTAATTAATTTTAGATTTTTTTAGATTTAAGTTGCATGTATCTAATAACAGATGGCGCTAGATGTAATACGAAAACTTCATAAAGTATTCCCCCATGAACCTGAAAGTGACCCTCTTCTTGAAGCCATTATAGGTCTAGTATAGGCCGAGATATTATACTATACATAATTTTAATATGGAGATAAAACGATGGAAACAAAATAAACTGAAAACAATATTAATAGTTTTCCGTAAAATCACCCGCCATTAAAATAGCGAATTCAGAGCGTGCTACAAGTTATTGGGGATCTGCTACATTTTGACCAATTTGAATTTAATCAATTTGCAGCAACATTTTGAACGAAAACTCAGCGGGCTGGCATCAGAAGACGGTCCCGTGCTCCTCCTTTCATATTTGAGTCCATTCCAGTCTACCGATTTATAATTCACATTCATAGCTTAGACACTGAGCCAATAGGTTGGGCATTAATTGCTAGAAAATACTGGCACTCGTTTTGTGACTCTGCGGGATATAATGGTAGAATTTACAAAATCATTAAAGCAATTCACAACAGACAAGATACACCTGAAAATAACAAAATATTTCACACCAGCAACAACCCCATCATTTCCGACGCTGATAAACAAGCTAATCTCTTGACATCCCTCTTCAGTAAATCTTCCTTTTTTTCCTTTTATTCCTTTGGATTTTTCTGAAGATTCCACCTCATGATTATAATAATCCTTTTTCTTTCGTAGAACTTACTGATGCAATTACTACTGTGCCCAAAAAGTAAGGCCAATTTTTATTTCTTCCAAAAACTCTTTATTTATTCTTCAAAATTTATTTCCTCGCCTTCAAAGTCCGGACACAATGCACTTATGCCAACTTTTTTTCCCAATCCTCAATTGCTAAAAAGTCATTGGCAGGGATGACCTTCAAAGAGCGCGGCGATTCATGTTGAATCTATTCAATCGACTCATATCGGTATTCTCGGAGTGATCGTTTGAGTTTAGGGAATAGCCAGAAGTCGTACGGTACTAAATCAGATGAATACGGTGGCTGTGGAATGATATGGTTGGCGAAAAAAGTCACGAAGAATCAGTGCAGTGGGAGCGGGCGCATTCAGTGTTTTCGGTACCAATCAAGATTTGACGCGTTTGAGGTCCAAATGAATTGACCGATCTTTTTGAAATTCCAAAATCATCAGAAGGTCTCTAATTGTAAATCGACTGGTTTGCAAGCACCAAATCTTTAATTTTTGGCACGAGCTTCGTCGTTTGAGGTTGATGGTCGACCAGAGGGGCTCTTCGTCTTCAACGCGTTCTCTGCCTTCTTTGAATTGTTTATACCACTTCTAAACATTTCTTTCCGATATAGGAATGCTCACCAAATGTCTTCTGCAACATTCTATCCTTTTCTGCAAACAAAGTTTAATACACCTTCTTTGCTCAATCAATTCAGACATTTCAAAACCGCCGGAATCAGTTTTAGCGTCTCACAAAACCAAGCGTACCTCAAACACTAATGAATATTTTGACGTCAAATTTCATACAGATGTCAAGGACAGTGCCAGCAACCTAAAAGAAAAAAAAATTGAAATTCCATAAGCCCCGTTAATTTTAAATTGAAAATTGGTCTTATTTTTTGGACACCTTAGTTTGTAAACTCAAAGCAATATCCATCAGGCCACTCTAGTCCAATAATATTTATGTAAATAAATTTGTAGGTTTTTTTTTTTTTTTTTGTCTTTCAAATCAAAAAAAAAATCAAATTATATTTAAAAGTAAGAAAAATATTATAATAAACATTAGTATAATTTATTGATCAGTTGCGTTACTATATCAATAAGAGAGTTGAAGTGTGTAATTTGAGATATTGAAGATCTATTTTATTCCTTAAAAAAATTATATTTGTCTGTGTTTTGCATATCAGAAACTAATAAGCTTCTATTTTTAACAAGAGTATTTAAAACAATGTAGATTTCTTTAAACAGAAAATGTAATTCTTGTTAATGATTCAAATACATTGCAAAAGAATAAAAGCTTCCTTCTTTCCTAGAAATTGCACCTTCAATTTTACAAATATATTGAGCTAAACAAATAATCTTTTTATCAAGAATACAAGGAAAAAATCATTAATCATACTAATTGATACATAAACATTTTTCATTATAAATTCCAAAAGAACAATACTAACAATGATTAAAAAAATCGAATATTATACATATTAACTTTAAGTTATGCAGATTTTTATTTAGCAATTTTTATCGAATGTTAACATATTTCTTTTAAAATGACAAAATTAATTAAATTAATGAAATTAAAATTAAAAATTAAAATTAAAATTTATGAAAAATCAATTTCTTTCTGTTTATTCAAAAGACTTTTTAATTTTATCATATTTGAATTTGAATACAAATATTTATGCAGCCCATTCTTTCATAAATAATTTCATTTAGCCCTAAAATATTATTTTGTACTATTTATGTTACTTCAAAAGGTATGCAATAAAAATCAATTTTTTTCCATTTATTTTTATTTAAGTGATATTAATAATAGACATATTTTTTTGCTATTTAAAATTTCATTATAAAAAATTCGTATTATTCAATACTTCATGCTTCCCTAAAATTATATTAAAAATGTTATTTTACTATTCTATAGAATTTTTTTTATTGTTTTTTTTTTGAATAATTTTTATTTTTGTTATTACCCATAAAATATATGACTATTGTTTCTGGGAGAGTGGGTCAGCGATATCCACGTCCACTTTCAACATTTTTATTTATTTATTTTTAATTTTTTTACGAGGTATTCTTATTGGTTTATTTAAAGTACTTTCATATGCATTTTATTAAATTTCTTTCAGCTAATTTCTTATAAAAAACGTTTGAATTCTCTCTATATTTTTTTTTAATTTCTTTCACGTGATTGAAAATCGTTTGGAATTTAATATATATATTTTTAATTTCTTTCACTGGTTTTATAAAAATCGTTTGGAATTTAATATATATATTTTAATTTCTTTCACGTGATTTTATAAAATCGTTTGGAATTTAATATATATATTTTTTAATTTCTTTCACGTGATTTTATAAAATCGTTTGGAATTTGATATATATTTTTTAATTTCTTTCACGTGAATTTATAAAATAGTTTGAAATTCCATATTTTTTTTTTTTTTTAATTTTCACGTGATTTTAATAAATCGTTTGGAATTCTATAGTTATTTTTATTTTTTTTTATTTAAACTCTTTTCTTTCTTTCTACAGTTTTGAACTATAACTAATGAACATATTTTATTGACTGAATAGGATTTATTGATACTTTTCATTTCTTTGCTTGCTGTTCTTAGATTGCTGTTATGCATTTTGCTCTTATACTAAATTCTAAATTTTATGGATACCCTGTAAATTGGCCAAGCAGATTAATATTTTTTATTAGTATTTTTTACCATGTGATTTGGTACACGAAATCCAAGCCAAAAAAACTGAAGAAGTCTCAGTATTCTGGTCTATGCATTTGTCTACATGTGTGAAAAACATCTCTGTAAACAGATTTTCTGAGAGAGCTAGGAGGAGAGTCAAGGGGTAGTAGTGCATGAAATAAAGAAACTAGGATAATGAATGTGTGCTGTAGACATATATTGAAACACCATATAATCACCATATACACAGGATCTCTTGTAAGATCTACTATACATCTGGTCATCGTGAAAGCCAACTCCCATTGGCTTTTCAGTTATGATATGTTCTACATCACTTATATCCATTGGCTCAATGATGTCACATGTTCTGTGGCACCTCTAGATAGGCTGATGAAGACGGAAAGATCTGTGACGTCACGCACACGACGGAACGGAGAGATAAACAGGTAAATGGTTTTAAATATGAAACTGATAGTCTTGTTAATAACTAATTTTAAACTTAAATTTTTCAATTCATGTTAAAAGATAACGAATGCTTATTAATACAAATTATGTATATATTTATTATTTGGTTTAATATCTGTTTTAAAAGTTTCAATAAATTTAAAAAAATTTAAGATTTAAGGAATTTTTTAAATGAATATTCTCAATTTCGTGGGAACGGAAATTTTTAAATATTTATTGATAGATATTTCAATTAACAAATTCATATTTTTTTCTGTTCTTTTAACTAAAAGTTACTTGCTAAAGAACAGACCTAAATTTTACAAATAATGAAACAGGGTAAGTATATTTAACAATGTTTTATATTTAGTATATTTAGTAATATTAAGTAATATTTTATTTTAAAAATATTGAATATATCCAGATCTCCCATCTGATTGCTATTTTATTCTAATAAAATTTAAGTCGATGGTTGAATTAATCATTTCAATTTTGAATTATTTAAAATTATAAATAGAACAAAAATTTTATCCTTTCTTTATATTAATAAATAGCTTTGTTCGAACATAAAAGTGCAAGAGAATTTCAAATTAAATGTAAAGCATTTTAATAAAAATGTTCTTTTTTTCTTTCTATAATTTGATACTATTTTATTAATAATTTAAAATTTCTTTCATGATAAAATTAATGTAATTTTTCATTTTCAAAACGTAATTTAAAAAAAAAATTATTCATTTAAAAATATGTATTTTAATAATTCTTTTGTTAAGGAAACTATATTAACATCACCCTCTTAAAAAATTTTTTCTTAATTTCTCTATTCTTCTAATTTTAATCCATACCTTCTCTGCCATTAACAGCGGCCTGGTGGCCAAATGACTAGCGATCTGGTCTTTGGTGTCGCAGGCTTCTGGTTCGAATCCCGGCGGTGGCATGGATGTTTACGAGTGCTTCGGGATCCACTTTAAATTGTAGGTCCCAGTCCGTTTAGCCCTCGTGTGCACAAGATGACTGTATAGCAACAAACCAAACTTAATATATTTTATTTCTATATAATATTTGAAATTATATAAATCCCTATCTTTTCTACAAAAATCGTTATCACCGAAAACGATTTCATACTGAAAATTATTTAATAATTTAAAAGTATTTTAGCATCTTTATGTTTAGGTTTAGAATCAAATCATTTAAAGAAAACCCCAACTTTATGTTATTGTCTACTATTGGACAACAAATTAAACATCCTTTTTTTTATTCTAGCACTCTATTAAAAATACCTATATGTATGATTCACTTATGATTACCTAAGCATGGAAGAATGAAGAAGCCCCTACAGAAAGGTCAATGATTTTAACAACTGTATTATTAAAACTAGGTAGCTATGTATTAATTCGTTTTATTCTATTATTATATGCTATAAATTATTGAATTATTAGTATCAGTCTTATCATAGCATCTATAACTGCAATAAATGGGTTTCGACACAAAGATTTAAAAAAATATTATTGCTTATTCATCCGTAGTATATAAAAGCCAATAAGTTAAGCAATATATAATAGGTTTAGATTAAATAATTTTTACGATTGTAATATACAATTGTTATAATAATAGATAGTTAAAATAGGCCAAACCAATCCATGCCATCGCCAGGATTCTAACATGAAGCCTGGAGTACCAAAGGCCAGAGCTCTAGCCAATTGGCCATCAGGTCGCCAAAAAAAGAATATCGTAGATTAATGTGAAATCCTCAGCAGAGAAATTAGCATTTATATTGTCATGATAACATGCAAGAAGCGGTGTCACGGGCGTTTGTAGTGGTTTGAAAGTTGTTGTTTTTTTTTTTTAAAGAAAACTAATTACATTTATCTAAAGTTATGTATTAGTACGTAACTATCTTATGTCACGTGATAAATTATATGTCCTTCGATGCCCTCTAATCTTTTTATAGACATTATTTTTTTTTTTTTTTTTTTTTTTGGCAAGTTAAATCACGAGATATGCGCAATAAAAAAATTTGACTGATAAGACACGCATTTTAAGCAGCAATAACAATTATATGCAATCACCATTACATATTCAAATCCTGTATTATTGTCATTGTCGACGAATGTTAGTTATGTTTTTATCTGCGCTTATCACATTGTTCCAAATGGTGTTTATCTCTCTTTTTTTTTTTTTGAATTATTCATCATGATTATTCTAATTAAAACATCTTTTCCGCGACATCTTAAAAATGTTTTTCTTTTTCTTTAATTAAAGGCAAAATAAATATAAAAAGTTTCCAAATTTCAATATTTTTATTGTAATGTAAATTACCCAACTCGGGTAATTGGATTCAAATTATAAATTTCACAAACAATACATTCATCATGCACTCAGAGTGTCGCAGTTTTTTCCGTAAACTCGTATCAGTTATGTATGTAAACTGCTTTAATGCCCTTGCTACGTCTCGGCCTATAACTAGGGAGGAAAGAGAGAGGACCACTTTTCAGGTTCGTGCGAAATACTTTAATTTTTATTTATAAGCATTATATATGTATATATAACTCTATTACAAATTATTATTTACAAAAAAATGATAAATAAAAAATTAAATTTCATTTGCAAGTGCAGTTCACTCAAGGACGGAGATTTTCAAAGTTCTCGCTTCTACGACTAATCTAATTGCCTGGTATGTGGCAGACTTTAATTATCACAGGGCGTAATACACACGAAACCACAAGGGACTCACTTTGAAAAACAGGCGGAAACTCCGGCTTATTAAGTCACTTCAGTGAAAAAAAGAAAAGATTGACTAGTTCGAAAAGAGAGTTCTGGTCGACTCGTCGCAGAACTCTCCTTTCTTCTCAAAAACCTCCCTTTAAGTCAATCCGTCAGGAGGGGAATCAGCTACCCTCTCTTCTTATTGGGGCTTTTTTTCTGCCCATGGTCTATCACCAAACACGATAGAACAACTCATGGTGTAGTCCATGTTCCATCTGTAATTGTTTCGACTTGTGAAGGTCACACAGAGAATCGATAATTTCATGAGGTCTCATTATACATGACACTGAATACCTGCCATCAGATTTGATCAGTACAAAACACTAATTTCATGTAATAAAACTACACACAACACTGATTGTCTGCTGTAAATTTGAATGATGGTTGTTATTATGTACTTGTCAAAGAATATATCTTCCTCTCTCCTGTTAAAGAAATGCCAAAACTCTTCCTGTGAGTAAAAATGCTATCCCCCTCCTCAATTTGCATCCCACAATGAAATTCAGTCCAACAATCTTGTGCTACACTTTTCTTTTAGGGTTTAAAGACAAACCAACAATCAGTCTCAACTGTCATCGTACTACACAAAAGGAACATTAATGTGATGCATATTGAATGCTTTTTTATTAGTAGTAGTAAAGGTTTTGTTAAGCAATCAGTTAAAACTATTTTGAGAATCTAAATGAACAATTTCAATTAAATTATCAGTACCCGAATTCCGAATGAAGTTAGATCTTATATTAATATGCTTGGTTTTAAAATTTCCATTACATTTTTAGTCAAAAAAAGCGGCTTGGTTATCACCGTAATACAATTAAGAATCAAATTTAATTTATTTATGACTTGAGTAACTATTTAAACTTGAGCACTAATCTTTAAATGTAAATTATTTCACGCAAGTATAAATAATTAATA
Organism: Caerostris extrusa; assembly: GCA_021605095.1. Classification (NCBI taxonomy): domain Eukaryota; kingdom Metazoa; phylum Arthropoda; class Arachnida; order Araneae; family Araneidae; genus Caerostris; species Caerostris extrusa. The sequence goes on along the minus strand of BPLR01021265.1, from coordinate 9,999 downwards.
TAATAAAAATTTACAAAAATTAGTTCTTTCAAGATCAGTTACATTAAATGTACTTTTAATCAAACTAACTGATTCATAAATTAAATTAAATCTCTTTTTAAAAACAACAATTCAATCTACATACATGATCAAAATAACACTGTTACTTTTATATACCCTATCACACCATTCTAATTTAAAAATTCCTAGAGTTTTCAAGATGTAATCAATTTCATTGCTCCATTGTCTTGAACTCTGGTGTAAGTCGTAAATAGGTTTATTTAGATAGCAAACTGTATTTTCTAATCCTTTTATATGTCAATGTGGTTGTCTCCTATAAATTGGTTCATTTATTTCACTTAAAGATATTCAAATTTCATATCCAATTGTAGATTGTACCAATGCAACATAGATACCAATAATATAAAAAATGTAAGTTAGCAATCGTAAAATTAACTACAGGAGAAAATAAATCAAAACCAATTCCTGACCTTTGCCTAAAACCTCCTGTTACTAATAGAGCTTTTAATATTTCCTTGGTATATTTTCTGCATCTTTCTTCATACTAAACACCCATTTACTTCCAATTATAGAAATGTCAGGTGGATCAACTAAATCCCATACGTTACGGTCCTTCATTATAAGAAGTTCTTCTTGCCCCCGACTCGTGGGCTCAACGACAACGCGCGCCGCTGGTAAGCATTAGGGCGGAGATTCCATCCGCTGGCGGTTTTGTTGTGACACTGTTTCAAAAAACGCGGAAACTCGATGGTGTTTGTGGTGTTCAGCATCTTGCCTCGTGAGTTGGACTACCTGGTAGGAGTTTTCCGGTTTTCTCTCCTACGATAAGTATATGCGGGTTAGTTCCCCTCCCTAAAAGTCCTCCCAAGGCATTTACCTCCTTCATCTGGCAACTGGCAACTGGCGTACCGATTACGGAGTACCAAAAAATACCCCACAACCTCCTCATCATAATTATTAAATATGTTTGGAATTATAATGGCTGCCCCCTATTAGTGAAAATTAAAGATAAATGTTTCTAAAAATTCAAATTATGGTACTCAAAAAAAAAGAAAAATGCTCTTTAAAAAAAAAAAGTAAGATAAAAAATAAAAAGGTTTAAAAGTTAAGTTTTAAGCAAAATTCCCCCGCAACGCCTTAGTTTGTCCGGCCGTAAACTATTTCAAAACGTAAACAAACCAACCAACCCTTTGTTTACTAATCGCTGATTGAAATCATGCTGAAAGGTGAGAGCCAATAGGAGCATCTGAAAGGTAAAAAAATGGTTAAACAAAGTCCCCACAAAAAGACCCATCACAGAACCTGTGATTCTTTTTATGATTTTATAATTTTTATTTGGTTTTCAATTTTATAATTTTTGTTTAACGTTTTTCGATTTTTATAATTTTTATTTTTATTTTTATAATTTTGTCTAGTCCTTTTATTTCCTTACAAATTTTAGGGGCGCGTACCAAAAATAAAATAAAAACCTAACTTAGTTACTATTCGGAAAGTCATGAATGAATTTAAACACATAAAGTAGAATAAAAGGGAATAGAAAGACAGAGTTCTGATCTGAACCCTCAACCTCGCTCTCAAAGATCCAAATCTTTACCTCTGCGCCAGATCGTCAAATTAGAGGCATAACAATTTTTTTAAAGCCAAAAGTAATCGTCAGATTTCATTTAAACCAAGGCTCACTATTACCTGAATTCTCTTGCGCTTGTTCACCAGCCATGGTGTTTCTTAAGTTTAGGAAAACTCCTATAAAACAGAGCCTACAGTGCTCCATCACAGAAATTCAAAAGCTGCCTCCCTCTTTCCTTCCTTAACTTTAGCCACACTCTCTTGGACTTATCCAGGTTGCTGTCGACCAAGTGGAAATACGAAACAACAGTTATTTTTGCATTGCAGTGTCCTACTTCAATTTATAGAAACTAAGTTGTGTTTCTTCCAACGATTTAGGAATTTCTATCCCATAGCATACGTGTTGAAATATGTTATGCAATTGATCATTTGAAGGAAACTCAGTGCTTTAAAGATTAATAACGTTGTTAAAATCTTCACTTTTAGGATTTAAAATATTAGGTTTAAAAGTTAAATTTATCCTAGATAAATTCGATTTCATTTTCATCGCATTGTTTCTTGACCTATTTCAGAAATTTTAAATCGTATTTTAGTATTAGGCGGATAACAGTAAACGTTCAATGTGTTCACTAATATTACGAGGTCTTTTAAACAATAAAGATTGAAAAAGGGTAAAAAAAGAGAAGATTTACTTCGACTTTAATTCTTTCAACTTGATCAATTCTTGAATGATCTTCAGGATCATCAAAATCATTAGGTTTAATTCACAAGTCAAATTTCGCGTAATGTGAACTTTTATTCTTTCAAAGCAGGCATTCAACGCGGTTTTCAGTTTCAACTATCTTTACGTGAATTGTTTCAGTCACTTCACATTCTTTGGGAATAAAATCCTATAATCCTTAAGGCTCAAAGCGTAGTCAACTGAAATTCCAAGACTAGCTCGAGGGTTGAAGTTTATTTCCATTAACTTTATGCACATGTTTATGCAAGTGATCTGAAGATTGTAAAGTGTCTTACTGACGTTTTGTAACCACTCCAAATCTCGACTGGTTTGGTTTGTCGCTCTACGATCATTTTTGCACACTTTCAGCTAATTAGATCGGGAACTACAGTTTAACATAGATTCCGAACCACTCACAAATATCCATGCCACCACCAGGACTCGAACCTGAAACGTGTGGTACCAACGGCCAGAGAACCATCCAATTAGTCATTAGGCCGCAATTAATTACAAGAGAAAATCTCTCTGCAAAATCAATTCCTGACCCTTGCCTAAAACATTGTGCCTAAAATATATCTGTTATATTTTTGGTATATTTTTTGCATCTTTCTTTTATACTATTTATACTCAACTTCAGGAATACCAGGTGTATTAACTAGATCCCATACGTTGCGGTCTTTAATTACAAGAAGTTTTGCATTGTGGTGTCCTACTTCAGTTTATCGGAATCAAGTTGTGTTTCTTCGAATGATTTAGGAATTTCTATACCATAGCATTCATGTTGAAATATTTCATCAATTGATCATTTGAAGGAAACTAAGTGCTTACAAAACTAGTAACGTTGTTACAATCATCACTTTTAGCATTTAAAATAAAAGTTACATTAATCAGACTTTTAAATTTATCGGAGATAAATTCGATTTTATTTTTATCACAATATTTCTTGACCTAATTTAAAAAATTATAAATCATATTTTAGTATTAGGTGGACAATAATAAACTTTCATTGTGTTCACTAATATTATGGGATCTTTTTACCCCTTCTGCGTCTTTCATTCTTTCAAAATTTTTAATTTGATCAACTCTTAAATGATCTTTTAGAATCAATAAAACCGTTAGATTTAATTCGCAAGTCAAACTTTGCGTAATGTGAACTTTTTTGATTTTTTTTCCAACCATGTGGTAGCGGCCTGATGGCCAATTGGCTAGCACTCTGGCCTTTGGTGCTTCCAGTTCGTATCTTGGCGGATGGATGTTTGTTAGTGGTTCGGAATCCACGTTAAACAGTAGGTCCCGGTGCAATTAGACCAAAGTGTACACAAAATGACAATAGAACGACAAACCAAACCAAGCAAATACGAAACACCTTTTTCAGTTTCATCTATTTTTTATTTGAATTGCTTCAGTCACTTCACATTCTTTGGGAATAAAAATCCTATAATCCTTAGTGCTGAAAGGTAACCAATTAAAATTTCAAGTTTAGCTCAAGGTTGAAGTTTATTTCTTATTAACTATTTCATGCTTCATATGCAAATGCAAGTGATCCGAAGATTGTAAGGCGTGTCTTACTGACTTGGTTTGTGACCACTCCAAATCTCAACTGGTGCGGTTTGTCGCTCTACTGTCATTTTTGCACTCTTTTATTCTAATTAGACCGGGACCTACAGTTTAACGAGGGATTCCGAACCACTCATAAACATCCATCAAGATAGATTCGAACCTGAAAAGCCATGGTACAAAAGGCCAGGGAGCTAGCCAATTGACCATCAGGCCGCAATCTCGACTCTGCAATTACAATTGGGAAGTATTTTTTATTTATTCTTTTTTTTTTAATACTATTCTCCCAAATTTTGTCAATAATTTTTATTAACATCTTCTACAGTAAATTTGTCATCTTCAAGACTGTAAACAATCTGCACCAAATTGCCATATTCTGGTGGTAGTCGACTAATGAGCTGGAAAGATGCGAAAAGTTCAAGAATAGTAAAACCATAATCCTCAGCCTGATTTCTTTTTTCGACAATTATCTTAAATATTTCACCTTCTTTCGGGAATATATCATAAATCAAAGAACTCAACGATCACGCAGGCAAGTCTCACAACCGAACTTGGATCAAAATCTACACTCATGTCCATAAATTAAGGATAATGAAGTTCAGGCAAAGAAAGGGACAGAAGCAAAACAAATTTGACTTATTTGTAAAGTCTATTTATTAAACAAAAGGTAAAGAGCAAAAAGATGCTATATGTTTGACATAATTAATAAAAATTGCGATTTTCGATTTTTTACTCCATCATCTTGGAATCGTTGCCAAAGCCTGGAGATGACACTCTGGGCGATTCCAAGTTCCTCGAATACTTCCAGCTGGGTACGTCCACATTCCAGTCGTCCGATAATTCTACCACGTAAAAAATCATCAAATGCTTCCTTTGTGCCATAACTATGCGGTTATTGCACTGAAAGGCTTTTAATGCGCTTGTGAACAATTTTTACTTCTTTGCCACCATTCCTTATATACCCCTCTCTTACACTCTCGTCATTGTGACGTACTATCCGCGCCATCTGGTGGTTTCCTGTAATTTGCATATTCTTCTTCAAGATGTGTGTGATAATTCTACAGGTGAAATTTTTATTTTAGAGTTCAATTTCTGTGTGATTCTGAATTATCTTAATTTATGGACATGAGTGTAGATTTAATGTGATCCATGCAATTTTTTTCTGTTCTCCGTGTCAGCTATCAAAGGTTGAAACTTTCTTTCAATACATTTGTAGATAATCGTATATACCTGCTGTTTATGCCATATGAGTTAACGCTGTTCTTTTTTAAGATGCACTATCAAGATACGGAATGTCTATTTCACATATGAATTTTTCAGCATCTACGATCCATGAGAATTATTTTCATGTCCGCTTTCCAAAATACGCAGTTAAAGTCTGAAGACTTGGGAATTTAAATACATCACCATAAAGTTTTTCCATCTCGCCAAATTCAAATTATTTTGAACAAATAAGCTATTTCGTTACGTTAGATAATATATTATTATACAGGATTGTTAGCCCATAACCTTAATTTTGTGAGTAAAAGCAACGTAAATTAAAATGTTGCCAATATTCAATTTTTTTTTTTTTGTTGTAAAAGCAAATCACACAATTTGGATAATTGGGATCAAATTACAATATAAAACAATACAATGCAATATACAATACAAAATACAATCCAATATGCAAATACAATAAAATACAATATAGTATACAAATACAATACAATATATAATATACAACACAATATATAATACAATATTCAATAATACAATGCAATGCGATTATTTCCGCAAGATCACTTGAACTATCTGTGCAAACTGCTATTATACATTTCACAATTTGCATAATCTACAAAAGCTCTTAGAAGCCAATAGAATTCAGTCAATTATCTTATGTGGCACTTTTCTTTTGACTTAGAGGAACAAAATATTCTCCAAGCAAACCGACATTTTCTGTTCATATTCTCTTTGATTCCTTTTTTTTATATACATTTTATTTTAGTAAAATTGAAGTCGCATTTCTTTTTGAAACAAATAATACATATTTAGTTCAGACATTTGTATTGTTTTTTGCAAGAGTGATTCAGACGAATATTGTCATGTCAATATGTATTTATCAATATGTATTTATAAAGGTTTTTTGTGTTAAGATAAAATTGTTTGTATTAATTATCATATAAGATGAGTGATAAGATTATTTCTTCATGAGTTGTGGTGGTATATTATATGTGTGTATCCCTTTGAAAGATGTATTTGCTGGTCACTAGCCCTTACCGGATGCAAATTCGATCTGTTCAAAGGAATGACCAGTTTCTTTTGCCGCAGCTACGATTAAAAGTGGTACCTTTGTGCGGTGTTTTAATTGACGGGACCATGCGAAGCTTCAAAGAGCCAGATGGTCAAGAGCGAAAGTTTATCAAAACTATTAAGACTTGTGAAGTTATCTGTGCTCGAGTAATTTATTAATAAGGCGTCACTTCCGAACAATAAACTGATTGCTTTGGCGGCGGATGGGATGATAAGCACTTGTTTTGGGAAAATGTACAAAAAAGACTTGCCGCCTCTTCACCCTGATAAGTGTCGGCATTCATTTCCCCTCTATCAATAAAAGGCCTATAAATCCAGGGTGAAATAGCATAATGAGGAAGACAGTGAAATGAAAAATAAAGAGTTGATAGTATGGAAAAAGACTCCTTCCATCTATGGCTAAACTCCATTCGTCATTATGTCTATATTTCAGTTCTGCCGTGGAAATCCTCATCAATACATGTGAGTAACTGTTTTATTATTGAACCTTATTTTGGAAAAGAAGCCCCACTTTGCCAGCAATTGTAGCATACTATGCACTGGGAATGGGTTTGGGCTGGTGGACCAACCATCTGCATTATTCTTAAGATGTTGGGACTCATGTTTTTGCTCACTCAAAATACTGTCATTTCTGTGTGTATATTTATATTTGAGTAATGCTTATTAGAAATTTACTTGTGTTAGTATAATATTAATTGTATTACATGTTTTAACTATTTAAAAATTGTAAATATTAACTAGTATATTATTTATTTTTAAATCATGAAATTTAGCTTTTGATTTATTTCACTTCATGTGTATGTAATTCCTTCTTCAACATAAGTCTTTAAAAGGCATTCAAAACCTGAAGAGGTTTGCATGTTATTGTGAATTTTTAGAATATTTTTACTGGGTTATTAGTGGGGTTATTAGAGTATTTACTGTTGTTTAATGTGCGTATTGAATAGACTCAAGTTAACGTGTTTTTTTTATACTCGGTGGAAGTGCCTCACATTTTTCCATTTAGTTTTTTTGGGCACTCACATTATTAACGTAATCCTGTTATATGTTTTAGATAATTTTAGGGATATAGAGAGGTTTTTTTTTTTTTTTTAAACTTTTTCAAATTTGTATCTAACACTTTATTCAGTGTGTATGATTACAATTTATGAATATAATTTTTAAATCTTGAAGTTATCTGCGATGGTTATTTTTATCTATATTGTTTTTATGGTATTTATTCTAAATAATGCTGCCTAAGTATTTTCCAGCTGCATTGGAAAAAAAAATTCAAAAATAATTAATCTTCGAGTGCCGTACTTTTACCGCTGCAACGGAAGGTATGTGTAGCAGATTCAGCATTCCCTTAAGGTACGCCTAATCAATCCCCAGTTCAAAAACCCACCAGGTGCTCGGTTTTTTTGTTCTCTAAACAGTATATTACTTGATTAGAAATTAGTGATAATTATTATCCCTTTAACAATTTAAATTGAGGTTTCATAAAAAGAAAGAAAAACTGTTTTAAAATTTAATTTAAAAGAAATAATTGAAATATTTATGCTTCACAAAATACAAATTCGCGGCAAAGCTATTTCTTATCCATTACAGCACATCTGTTGATTTATTTTTCTCATTGCTACAGTGAGAGAAATATAAAAGATGGACAGGATAAATAATTTTTCTCATAAAAAAAATTATTTCAATACCCTGGATCGTAAAAATAAGTATTCACTTCCTATAATCCTCAATGTCTTCACTTCCTATAATCTCAATCCTCGGCCTGAATGGCCGAGTGGCTGGCGCTCGATACCACAGGTTTCGGGTTCGGAGTCCCGGCGGTTCAGTGGATGTTTGTAGTGGTTCGAATCCACTTTAAACCGTAGAAGTCTGCTCATATGATCGTAGAGCGTTGCTGGGGGCATTGTTACCCGCGTCCGTGGTGGTGGCCGGTGGTATTTGGTGTTGGCGCTCTGGTATTTGGTATCCCAGACTTCAGGTTCGAACCTGGCGGTGAATGGATGTTTGTTTGGTGATTGGAACTCTCCGTTGACTGTAGATCCAAGTCTGTTTAGCCCCTCGTGTGCGCAAGATGACCGTAGAGCGACAACCAAACCGCGTCCGTGGTTATCTTCAAGTTACACGCGCTTCCTAGGTAATGCAAAGTGAGGTAGCATCTGTGCGCAGCGCTTGCCTTAAGGTATTCAAGACCAAGCTGTCTAAGCGTTTGCCAGCTGAATTAGAAAATATATAAAAAAAAATAATCCTCAATGTAGATGTAATTTTTGGATTTTACAAAGACTTAATTAACTTGTCATTTTATAGCGCCTACTGAGAACATAGTCCTCGGTTTCTCTGTTTCAACAACTGATAACAGCTTGTAAACATCTAAAAGATATATGTTATTGCCTTTTTGCAGACTTTTTCTTTGACGTTAGACCGCACAGAAAAATTAAGACGTCATGTCTGACAGTTACAACAAGCAATAATGCTACCGTTCCGTCACGTCCACTTCCTTGTTTCAAGCACGGGGATCATAAACTATTCAGCGCATTTAAATAAAAAATAACGAACAAAACTTAGGCTTTCAGATACTACATGTAATACTTTTGAATCTAAGGTGTTACTAAGTCCTGTTTTCTGTTGGTTTCAATTGATGAATTTCGTGTGAAATTTTAAGGGATTTTAATGATCTAATGTAATTTTACTGGCATACTTTATGTAATATTTTTTATATTTGTCATTTTTGATATAAAATATTTTCATATTTTCATTTACAAATGATGGTCACTTTGACCCAGACTGAAATCTAATTTCTTACAATTTTAAAATCAAAATTTTTTAATGCTGATCATGTATTTTTCTATCTTTCTCAATGCAGCTACTACAGCAAACACTTAGACAGCTTTGGTTATGGATGCCTTAAGGCAGAAGCGCTCTGAACATTACCTCACTTTGCATTACAGGGGGCGCGTGTAACCGGGAATGCAGCGCGGACGCGGAGTAACAATGCCCCACCAATGCCTCTCCACGATCCTTATTGACTGGGACCTACGATTTGATCTGATTCCGAACCACTACAAACATCGGGCACCGCCGAGACTCAAACCCGAAACCTAGAGCACCAGGCGCTTCGCCACTCCAGCCATTGAGCCCCATGCTGAGCATCTAGGTCACAGAAACCCATTCAAGCTTCACCGGACTATTAAGTGCTTTCAATGGATCAAGAAAGTATTTTTCTTACTCTTAAATACTTGGCACGGCCTGATGGCGGAATGGTGGCGCTTTGGGCGCGTTCACGGGCTTCAGGTTCAGATCTTGATGCGGCGCTGGATGTTGTTGTGAGGTTCAGTCACTTTAAGATGTAAGGTCCAGTCTCAGCCGTATGACCATAGAGGTCACAGACCCCCGATCACCACATATGGGCTCTCTGCCCATAGCATCATTCCCAAACTGTAAAGGAGCAACTCTCAGCACTAGACACAGTGGTGTGGCTTAGTAGTAGTTAATTACTACTTCGGAATCTAAGCCTGAATGGCCGAGTGTGTGGAGTTCGTTGTCGCAGGTTGTCCAGTGGTGTCATGGATGTTTTGTAATGGTTCGGAATCCACTAAGCAGGTCCCGGTCTATTAGCTGGGATCGTAGGGGCGTGCGGGGCGCTGACTCACTCCGCCTCCATGGCCATCTTCCCAAGTTGCGCGCCCCCTGGGATAAGTGGTGCGTCTGACCGTGTGCGCCAAGGCGTCGGGGCTGGCAAGCCCTGTCAGTATTCTTGGCTGAAGGCAGAAGGGAAATATATACCTGTAGCTAGTATATATAATCTTCTTCGTGTGGCCTGCATCCCCATGGTGGGCCAAGGCCGCCTGCCTACAGACGGATTTCAAGGA